>JAWPHD010015931.1:0-52579 GCA_037043455.1 Cyrtodaria siliqua
CACATTAAGTGGAGGTGTATTGAAACTAAGTATTTTATTGTTTATATATCTGTCCATATATATTAAGTTAGCATTTTATAAGTTCTGTGTAAAACAAGAAGCCTACATGTTGAGCCTTATTATAAAGGTACTGATTTTTTATTTGCCAACACCAATGTCAATCCCAAGAGATATTAAATTAACGTCATTAACACCCAAAATTAATAAATAATTGCTACTTTCTCACTAGTTTCTCATCCAAATTTATTTTAAAAAAGAGGCGAGTGGTGAAATTTTATTTTTTTATTTTATACGACAAACGGAAAATGGCCTCGGCACAAGGCAAAAATAGTAAAACATACTACTGAGTACTTCCAAGATTAAAAACACTTTTTTTAATAGTGTTGCATACTTAGCAATCTTTTTTTCTTTTTTTTTTTTTGAGGAAATAAAAATTATCGGGGCGGCATAAAACAACGGGGCGGGGATGAGAATCAAGTAATTAATTTATTATGGCCTAAGAAACATTCTGGTAAAGTTTGGTGAAAATCCTGCAAGAAAGAAGCTAGATATGCATGTTGTAGCAGAGACCAGATGTGACCTATATTTTGTCAAAGCAGGTCAGTGACCCGAAATTGTGCATGTTACGTTGAACATCTCTTGCATATAATGAACATTCTGGTGGAGTTCGGTGAAAATCCTGACAGTAAAGAAGATATTAAGAAATGAAAATTGGACGCACGGATAAACAGACAGATGAACAAACTGACACAAATACACCCGGACGACATTGTGATTGTTAAGTGCATATTGATGACAAGATCAAAACTGGCAAGGTGTGCATCACGTACATACAGACAACATGACCACATCTGCAAAGGTATGCAAGTGCATCTTGTTCACAATCACTTACGTATTATACTACAAGTGTACAAACTTACCTCATTGACGTTAATTTTTGCTTTGGCGGAGGTTTCCAGGAATCCACACATGTCACTGTTGAAGCTGCGAGCGAGATTGGCTCCCTGGTCCTTGCCGACGACTCGCTCATCCTCCAGGTCACATTTGTTACCAACGAGTATCATTGGCACCTGAACAGATCAGCAACACAGAGTGAGGAATTAACACATGCTGCACATGCAGAAAGAAACAGTTTAATTAGACCACTTTTGAATAACAAAACAACACTAAATACCACCTGTACATTATAAAATGATAAAATTACCAAATAAGAGGGCCAAGATGGGCCCTAAATCGATCCCCTGAGTACTGGCACATTATCGAACTTTTTCAAAATCTTATGGTCATATACAATCTGTGTAAGTTTGGTTTAGATTGTTCAAGAAATATGGCCCGTGTTAACAACATTGATATAAAGACACCGACAGTTGGTAAAGATCAAATACAAAATGAAGGTGCTAGAGTGTAACACCTGGGGCCAAATGTGACCACAGGGCTACATGTAATATATGAGAGCTCTATGCCTTGTGGTTGCAGGAGAAGAAGATTTTTTAAGATTTTTCCTATACAAGTCTATGTAAAACATGTGATCCCTGGGGCGTGCGGCCGGTCCAAATGTGACACCAGGGGTCACCATCTGAACAAACGACCTGATAAAGGAGTATAGTAAACGAAAAATATTAAACATCTGGCTCTTGTAGTTCTAGAGAAGAAGACTTTAATGTTTTTCCTATACAAGTCTATGTACATGTAAAACACTGTAATCCCCAGGGCCCAAGCGGTTTTTGAGGAGGTCGTTTGAAGCAAAACTAAACAAGGATGACGGATGAAAGGAGTGATCCAATAGATCACCTTGAGCCTTCACATATCATGACACCACATATCACCTAATTAAGTGTATAATTTATATAATGAAAAATGTGGATCACCATTTGAACAAACTTGGTAGAGGACCATAAGCTTATAGTAAATGCAAAATATTAAGCTCTTGCAGTTTCAGAGATTTTTCAATTTCTTTCCTATATAAGTCTATGTAAAAAAATTATAGTAAAAACAAAATATTAAGCTCTTGCAGTTTCAGAGATTTTTAAATTTCTTTCCTATATAAGTCTATGTATAAACTGTGACGACCCCAGGGTCACCATTTGAACAAACTTGGTAAAGTACCATAATCGTATAGTAAATGCAAAATATAAACATCTGGCTCTTGTAATTATGGATAAAAAAATTAACATATGTCCTATGCAAGTCTATGTAAAACTGTGACCCATGGGGGCGGTACCAAATTTGACACCTTGGTCACCATTTGAACAAATTTAGTAGAGAACTATACATAATACATGAGAGCTCTGTGCCTTGTGGTTTCAGAGAAAAAAAAAATTAAAAATTTCCCTATATGTCTATGAAAAACATGCAAAATCTCAATATACAAACTTTAGACCCCCGACGGGACGGCCATTTTTGACCCCGGGGAACTTCATTTGAACAAACTTCATAGTCTAGGCGTTGGCGATCATTGTAAAAGAAAAAGCGGTTCTTGAGAAGATTTTTTAAGGTTTCGACCATATATGGTATTGTCGGCCATCCTGGATGTTGCGCTGACCTAACTGTAACAAGGATCATCCATGTGAAGATTGGTCAAAATTGGCCAAGCGGTTTCTGAGAATTCGTTTGAAGCAAAACTTAACGAGGACGACAGATGATCTAATAAAAAAGATGCCACCACATATCACCTAATTAAGGATATAATTTATATAACGAAAAAAGTCGAAAAGTCAAGCTAAAAATATAGTGAAAACAATGGATTTTTATGGATGTCAAAACAATATGGCATAAAGTGATGTAACAGCATCTATGAGAAGACAGCAAAGCTTGCCTTTGAGAATGTGGTATTAAGCAAACATTGGTCAGATGTAGTGTGGTATCTTTGAAATCTCTAGGGATAGTAGAGTATGAGAAACAAAGCTAAACAAAAACAGCTCAAAAAATTATAGGTTACTTTGAGCCACCCCAGAGAGAGAGAGGATACACAGGAATCTGGGAACCTGCGCTACTCTTACTGACAAATAGATTCTTTGGTTCTTGAAAGCGCTTGGAGAATAGACCCCAATATACAGGACTGCCCCATTTACGTCGATGAAGCTAAGGGAATGTGTCTTCCAACAAGAACTCAAGACAAAACTTAGTGGTGCTGCTGTGGCTTGAACCCGAGTTCACCTTGCTATCTACTGGGCCACACCAGCCCCTAAATCAATGAATGGATGGAATGAATAGTATTTTACAACTCTTGCGACATACTGGGTGGGAATGGGAAATGGTGATGAGCAAGAAATGACCAAAAAATTGACTGAGTAACTGACAAAGTATTGATAAAATAGCACTATTCCAATATTTCACATAACAATGATACTTTTACCTTACTCACCATTCACCTGATATCTTCATAGTACCCCAACGCCTATTATTCGGGTGCTTGTTTCAGTAGAACTGGTATTTTCAGTGGTAAATAAATATATCTTATTTTTGAAAATCGGTTGAGAAATAAATATTTGACAGCTCAAATGTAAATTCCTTGTTGATGGTACAGCAGAAAATTAAGAAATATCATTTAACTTCAGTTAGCCATCATATTTTGCAATAAAACTTTCAGATTGTCTTAATTTACGAATATCCAACAATTTCAAACCATTCCCAGATAAAAATTCTGAAAATAAACATTTTCAAATTTTTCATGCAGCAATTTACATTGAAAATGCCCAACCAAAAACAGCTTTCGCGCATAATTTTGTTATTTCTCAACCGATTTTGAAATGTAAGGTATTTTTATTTACCATTAAAAATTTCTGTTTCACTGATATACAACTTATTTAGGTACGAATTGTATTTTGTCTGAAAAGTTCGAAAAACCTTTGGCTGAAACAAGCGCCCCAAACAACAATACCAGTACACATCAATCAGTCACAAATAACACTGACAACACAAACACCCAACTTTCTTTTATACTTCACAATAGAAATTCACTCACTCTAGTTCACTATTGATTGTTCAGAATGCCATAATGCCATTCCTTTAAAAGGTAATCATTCTAATATCAATTAAAGGTAGATGTTAAAAAGCACAGCTAAAATACATAAAATGTCAGTGTGTAACATTGTGGACAGCCAACCCATGTAGCTTGATGAACATGGCTACAGAGGTTAAAGGTTTATCATACGAACAAGGTTTATCATAATAATCAGGTCATGTACACCTTGACCTTTGACCTACTGACCCCATAATGCATAGGGGTCATCAGTCTACTCCTGAAATTTGATGAACAGCGGCTAACATTTATTCATGATGGGAGTCCTGGCATCTCTGACCGATGGATTCAAAAATTAATAGAGATAATCCTCTCACTATGGAGTCTACCCATGAAGTTTGATATTATTATAAATAGTCCTAAGTTATGGAAATGGACAGATAGACTTTTTTTTCCTGGAGCTATGACTAGCAATACATTTATATCCTGACCACACGTGCACCTCCACCCACATTTTGGTGATCTTCCATACAAACATAATTGATCGGATACAAGAATTCTATATCATACAAGTGCCATTGTTCTGTAAAGTTTGCAAACTTGGCCTACATTTTGTCTAATCCACCAAGTCCTTCAAAAGTAACTGACCATTAACAAGGATAATAAGTCAAAAATGAAGATTAATGTCCTGTAAACACATGACTATAAGGACGAACTGGGAAAGCAAACTCAGGGAGAGGTGAAATGCTCAGTGAAGATTCCCCATCAGATATGCCGCTTTTCCTGGGACAGCAACCTCGTGGGGAGATGAAATGCTCAGTGAAGATTCCTATCAGATACGCCTTCGGCAGGGCTTGTCCTGGGGCAGCAAACTCAGGGGGAGGTGAAATGCTCAGTGAAGATTCCCATCAGATATGCCATCGGCAGGGCTTGTCCTGGGACAGCAACCACAGGGGGAGGTGAAATGCTCAGTGAAGATTCCTATCAGATATGCCATCGGCAGGGTTTGTCCTGGGACAGCAACCTCGGGGAGAGGTGAAATGCTCAGTGAAGATTCCAATCAGATATGCCATCGGCAGGGATTATCCTGGGACAGCAATCTCGGAGGGAGGTAAAATGCTCAGTGAAGATTCCCATCAGATATGCCAACAGCCGGGCTTGTCCTGGGACAATAACCTCGGGGGGAGGTGAAATGCTCAGTGAAGATTCCCATCAGATATGCCATCGGCAGGGCTTGTCCTGGGACAGCAACCTCGGCGGGAGGTGAAATGCTCAGTGAAGATTCCTATCAGATATGCCATCGGCAGGGCTTGTCCTGGGACACAACCTCGGCGGGAGGTGAAATGCTCAGTGAAGATTCCTATCAGATATGCCATCGGCAGGGCTTGAACAGGATCTGTTCAGTGTTCTTGAGAAGATTTTGTAAGGCAACCATTTATAGTAAGGGTGGTCATCTTGAATATTTTAACAAGCTTGAAAGCCATTAAACTAAGGCTCATTCATGTGAAGTTTGGTTTAAATTGATCAAGCTGTTTATGAAGAGAATAGTTTAAAGCAAAAGTTAACAACAATGAAGGGATGGATGACGGACAAAAAGAGATCGCTTCAGTTCACCTTTGAGCCTTTAGCACAAGTGAGCTAAAAAAGATATTAAAATGGTGACCAGAAATGTCTGGACAAAATATGTGGGAAAATGCTGTTTTGAATGTATTTGACAAATTATTCACCTCTATAATATTCCATTTTTTAAACAAAAGAAGAAGACCAGCGTAAGAATAACTAATTTATTGTCAAAAGGCATACACAGTAATCAGAGTACAGATTAAATATGTTAAATATACAAAAGAGTAAAACTTACACATATGCAGCAAACACATCTGTATAAGCATTTACACAGACATACATACATGGAACAGTCTCACAAAACTTGTACCTATTCTCTTGTACCTTTTCCTTTATTCCCTTGCAAGAAAAATTAAAAATGTTCTTTCTTAGACGGACAATGTCTTACAAACAGATGTTTAAATACTAAAATCCAGATAAGTGGATGGGTTAAACTATTGTTAAATAAATAGAGGATATTTGTTGTTTTGGAGTGAATAACATATTTTATTTCATCGAGAAGTGAGAAAACTTGATATTTGAAAATGTAAAAGTTTTCTCACTTTGAGATGAAATAAAATATGTTATTCACGACAAAACAACAAATTTTCTTTTTATTTTATGATTTTACAGTTTTTTGTTTAGGAAAACTATGGTAGAACAACAAAAGTAGTCCCGGCAGCTACTGTGAAATAAAACTCTATATTCCACAGTGTGAAATAATACTTTTATTTCACTTATAAAATACAGTATTTCATTGCTCATCATAAAATAAATAAAAATATTAATGAAATGAATACTAAAATATTTCTAAACCTATACAAATATTTGCATTCTTATAAAAAATACACATTAGTAAATAAATACCTTAAATGGTAAGATTCAAAACTGATACACTTTAGGTACACATTTAAACACTGATAAAAGTTTTAAGAAAATATTCTGAGTTTATTACCGTATTGAGAATATTTCTTGCTTGGGAATTATTGACAAATATTTGATTAAGAAGTGTGGAGTGTGTATGCACAAATCTAAATTTCCTAACACAAGGGTGAATTATGTAACTGGTATTAATAAATATAATAAATAAATAAAATGACCAGACAGCTTTCTATTTTTTTCAAAATTCCGACTAACATAAAATGACAATGTTGAATTTTTTGCCAGCAAATGATCTTCAAAACAGAATGCGAATACTTCAGTCTGATATTATTTTCTGCTCGACTATAATATAAAATTGAAATTGTGGACCTACAAAAAATATTGCACATTAAGACTGTACCAACATAAATTGGAAGATGTTATGATAGACCCTTTGAATATTTGTAATGTACACACCCAATATCCAGCGGGATTTCCTTTAGTACAGTACAAAAATGGAAAGTATGAACTTTATGCGTTTTCTTTAGCCCAAAGCCGACGGATTTATACTAGCCACTCACACCAGTCTACTTATACACTGGTCAGACAGAATTATGTAGTGTACTAGCCACTCATACCAGTCCACTTATACACTGGTCAGACAGAATTATGTAGTGTACTAGCCACTCATACCAGTCCACTTATACACTGGTCAGACAGAATTATGTAGTGTACTAGCCACTCATACCAGTCCACTTATACACTGGTCAGACAGAATTATGTAGTGTACTAGCCACTCATACCAGTCCACTTATACACTGGTCAGACAGAATTATGTAGTGTACTAGCCACTCATACCAGTCTACTTATACACTGGTCAGACAGAATTATGTAGTGTACTAGCCACTCATACCAGTCCATTTATACACTGGTCAGACAGAAAAATATGCACTTGTTCGTCATAATACTTGGCTTTAATATCTATGGTATTCAAAGTTAGACGATTCACTGCAAAACACGGTACTTTATTGAAACAGGAATAATACTGAACTTTCTAACAAGTAATACCATTTCTTAATCACCAATATAGTCAAAAGAGTTTTCATGTATACAAAAACACTGCTTGAGCACAGAGAAAATATCTGATGACAGTCTGTCCATCTATATATTAACGGTTGAACTGAGTTGAATTGGGGTTTTACGTCGCACCAAAACACAAAGGTTATATGGTGCCAACAGGAATGAACATTCCAGGCTCACTCTCCATTTACACTCACCTACAGAACTGCAGAGTTGCTGCAAATTCTATTGTAAATTCCACATTTTGCTGGAGTCACGATCATTGCTTTCTGCATAATGGTAATACAATAGCAGTTATATACAGCAGGATCTGGTTAGTACACTCAAGTGATATGAAAACGCAACATGGGAATTTCCGCTATATATTGTATATACTGCACACTTAATTGCACATAATATTCCAAAGAAATCCCAAGATGTTTCTTTAAAAAAAAGTTGCAGTTAACTAGAGAAAGGACACAACTGTGATGTTGTAGACGTTTTAATCACACTACACTTTGTAACAAGAACTTCATCAATGTTGAAGTTGCTCTTCGAAAAATTTAGCTAGTTCAGTACTGTATTTAACGTAAATAGTTTGCAAAATTTTGCATCCTAAGTTTGCTCACATGATTGAGCCAAACGCGTACTCTGTGAATTATGAAACATTGCAGGAATACTATTTGCTGTATTATTTGTTGTTTTAGTATTTTTTCCAAAAGGAAAGGTCTTACGTAGCCATGTACCATTCGATTAAAAGCAGCATATTGTACATACAATATATAGCGGAAATTCCCGTGTTGCGTTTTCATATCACTTGAGTGTATAAGTGTTACTGTTTTATTCATCTTTTAACATCAGACCCTCTATTATGCTATGATACTCTCCACTGCAACTTATGTAAAAGTGTGAGTATTAAAGCATAATTAAGATTTGATTTTAAATTTGATGAGATTGCCGTTCTATTTGGTGTATATCTCACTCTGGTATATTTGACATTTCACACATTTTGCAGTGAGTGACAGCAAATAGAACTGTGATCCTCAACAATCTACATATGTCATCAGAACATTTTTTGTTCAGTTTTTATCTTTCTAGCACTTCTACTGCAATGGACACAAATTTGATTGATGAAAGAAACGTTGATGGGTGTCGAGTTGCCAAATGAATATTGAAAATGATGTAACTAGCAAGCAAGGTGTATACATAATCCGGAATGATCAAGTTGGAATTACCGAATAAAATATGGAAACAAATAATGTTATGATTAAACTGTGTTTTTATAGCAGTGATTTGAAGTTTTTATTTGTAAGAAAAGAAAACACAGGTAGACTATTTCTATCTGACCTTTTAAATATAACAAATGGCCGATCGATACCAAGGGTCAAAGGCCCCAGTTTGGATGCTTTTCGAATCCCCAAAAGGCACAATATAAATATGCTGTAAATATATTTTTTCTTATTCGACATGGATTAAAAGTATGAACCTACTAAACCATTTCTCATAACTTCCAACATCAAAAGGAGTATCTACGGAGCTTGGACTTTTTATTTAATCTAAGTGAGTTGTTGAAAGTAACATTACTTTAAAAAACATCAAAAAAAAATATTTTTTGCTTTGCACATTGTTTTCTTGCGTTTAAATTGACATCTTAACGATTAACGGACATGGCATTGATCAGAAATGTAATACCTTCTAAATAACGTTTAAATCATCATTTCAATAACCCATAAATATAAAATTACAATTCAGCAACTCTCTAATAGGGTCAATATTACTATTTTGGCAAGGAATCCAACATTTACACAAGCAAAATAATGGTTATAGACTGATGAAAGCATTCTTATTTACAAAATCTTAATTAATGCCTGCAATTTATAGTAAAGAAAAATAAAATGCTACCAATATAAATATGAAACACACACAATTTAAAAATCGCACACATTTTTAAAATCACACACATATTCAAAACTTGACAAACTATACATTTACTGGCAAGTTAAAATATAAAAATCGCTGATATTAGCAGTGATATATTTTTGACTGTTTGCGTGGTCTGTGCTAAAAGCAATTGTGTGAATCTTAATGCACCTATCAAAGTTTATTCCCCACTGGTGGAGTGGCAGGCGCAACCCAGGGGAATTGAAACAAACTTCAAATTCCAATCATTTAGACTGCTGGGTGGCGAAAAATAACGATAGATGCATTATCTTTGTTATCTTTCTTGATTTAAAAAAGGGGTTTCAAACAAGTAAATGTAATAAACAACAAACACTTGGACAGGAACATACAGACACAAATAAATGAATACCTCTTTTGATGACTTATACAGACACACAAGTATTGAGGAGGGCGCAACCCCCAATTTGGTACGCTGGATTCATGCCATTTTTTTGCCACAATTGGCATACGACACGCATTGAATCAGAATTGCACCTAGATGCTCAGGCTATTAAAAGTTCATTTAGTACACCGGATACGGGTCTAAGTTATGGAGAATTTCCGGAGGCCAGGGGGAAGGGGGTTACACCTCATAAAGAAAAACGTGCCCTTCATTAAATAACTTGTGTTCTGTAAGAACTACTGTTCAGTATTAAACACACATCAAACATATCCCCCACCACAAGTGTGTATGTGTATGAAAATAAAGCATGAATTAAATTGCAAATCTAAAAATAAATCTTTGAACACATTTTGAACTTAAATGAAAAATGTAATATCAGTATTTTACGTTTCATTTTGAACTGTACAACATCCCTAACCATAAAACCAGATCCACTATTCACAGGAAATTTACACAAAAAAGTGTTTTTAAAAAAAATAATGCAGATAAAGTTTAATTCAAAACTGAATCATATACAATTGGCAATGCCTTAAAAAGTAAACCAAGCAGGTATATATACACATAAAAAAGTTTTTTTTATTTGAGTATTTCACATTTTTGTTAGTTTACGCAAGACAAGTTCCGAGAACAAAGCATAGTTACAAAGCAACCAGAATGAAACGGTGCAAGCAAGCATGACCATATTTCGTTTATATAAGCAGTGGGCAGTCTGGTTATTTGTATAAGCACTGGGTTGCCCAGTGAACATGCATGTACGTGTATAATTTTATAGTCATGTTTGAATACACCATTTGGTCTTGGTCACACTACAACTGATATCAAAATGAGTGAAAAAGTTATATACTACGATACATAATAACAATGATATGCCCACATTACCCTCAATGCATTATTCAAAATGGCGGACATTCATTCCAGTACTGCATAATTTGCATCCTAATTTTACACAATGCATCAGTATAGAGACAAGACTTTCTTCTGACTTGACTGCAAACCTTAAGAGTTTGAATTTTGGATAAATGATATCTATGATATCGTTATAAAACCCTGCTTAAGTAAACAACCCTTGTCTGTTTATGGTTATACACAAAGTTTATATGTTGTCTTGATTGTTTGCAAACTTCTTGAGTGGCCCCTGAAAGTAGAGAAAAGAAAATAGTAGCAAAATATTTCCTCAAACTAGAAAAAAAAATTGTGGATACTAATGCTCATGTAATCGATGAGTTGAAATAAGGCCACATCTTCCATGATATAGACTTGATACTTCCCATAAAGTATCGCAAAAATCTGTTGAAAATTCAGAAGTGGTCCAGATGTGCATACGTACATAAATGTGACGTACAGATGGACAGACCGACAAGGGCAACACTAGTGATGGACAATCGGTTGAAATTTACGATCGGTTTAATACATCCAACCAATATCAATCATCGGTAACAAATCGATTACTCAATGTGAAGTATAAAATGTGCATGTTAACCCATGTTTCGGGCCTTGAACATTGGAATAATTTCTGTTTTGGTAATTACTATTTTGCTATCTTCTTTATAACACCATTGTTATTTTAATCTACGGAATAATTTAAATTGCTACAAATGTGTTAATTTGTGTATTTGCTCATTTTCACAAGTGTATTCTCCCGGATAATCATGTTTATTTCTATTTTTAACGTTAATTAAAGTGCATATTTTCATTTTACTGATGATCAATTTTAGACTTTCTTAATATATCATCATAATTGAATGCTTAAATAACTGATGATCGGTACATCACACACTATATGCTCCCCGTATATAGTGGGGGCATAGCATAAGAACAATATGCATAAAAGCAATATCCTTTAAACAATATCCATGAACCCAAAGTGGGATCACACACATCCTTCCTGTTGAGTGGTATGCAAAATGGACTAGCATCACTGAAAGGGAGTCAAGTGCAACAAGTTCAATTGGCAGGGGACAATAATTGATTTCATCAATATCATGCTTGGTGGCAGAAGTCTAGGTCCTAAAGCTGTTTGAAATAAACAACAAACTTGATGGAAGTCAAACAGCTGGATAATCCTGGCAAGGCTGCCTTGAGAGCTGCTTCTCATAGATGGGTCTAGTTCCTTGACTAGTGTGGCCAGACATAGGATATTGAGGAAGCATACTAAGGCGCAGTCAACCATTTCTGATACAGGTGCAATAATCGTTTGTAGGTGTTCTCAGGCAAGACACTATATTAGCCTTGTCTGTCGGATGGGGACATAAACTTGGTGGACCCATGTATCAGAGTTTATCACATAACTTACGGTGTGGGAGTGGAAAAACACCATTCTATATTTATTATAAGTATGCAAATAAGCCTAGTATGCGCTGTCAAAAAAATCGATAATGACTATGATCCCATTTCCATGGTTTATGTCAGTTTCGCGTGTTCTAGCCACAGGCAAAATGCAATAAAAGTCGATATGCGGGTTATTTGATAAATAGAATCTAACATTCGTTCTCATTCATTACTGAATTTATTAAACTCGTTAGCAAAAATGATATAATGCTCGGCAAGAGTCTCGCATTATATCAGTTTGCCAACTTGTTTAATAAATTCAATAATGAATGAATGCTCATGTAAGATCCTCTATTTATTCCCTGAGCATGTTAAAGAAAAAGCCTCGAGTTCAAATTGTACCAAACTGTGCCTTTAGCCAGTAGAGCTAAAGATTATAAAATAGCTTTTTTCCCCACAGAAATGCCAAAGTATTGATATTAAAATGTGGTATAATCAAAAGTCACCACAATACCACAACTTGATATGTGTAGCAAACAGCATCATAAACTGTGCAGAGCTCCAACAATTGTTAGATATTACATCATTGTTATGCCAACATAGCCATTAAACTTCAACCAAAATGTTTAAATAAAACTAGAAGGGTGTTCCACGGAACACTTGTCGCCTGCTGTGTGCTTATTTACGTTATGTTCAGTTATGAATTCGGGTAGGTTGCAGGCTAACGTTTTATGAAAAGGGGCATAACTTTTTATGAAAAGGGGTATAACTTTGGCAAACTGAAAGTCAGAGTTTAATATTGGATATGTGTATCAATATTCCTTAAGGTAAGATGAAAATATGTGAAGTTTTATGAAATTGGGTCAAACACTTTTCAAGTTATGGCCAAAGTAAGGTTACATGTTAAAGTGTGACAGACAAAGATGGACAACAGATGAACAACATGCGGATGAAAGACGACGGACAAAGTGATCCCTAAGTTTCTGCCATGCTATGCAGGCGACACAAAAAGGGCCCTAATTTTGTTAAAAGCACGAGTTACAGAACCTTGCTCTATGATGTTGTCTAACGATGCCAAATAACTGTGTGAAGTATCAATCCATTATGTGAAGTAGTTTCCGAGAAACAAGCTTACATATAAAACTTTAACCAGGAACACTTATCAAGTTGTGACAATATGTCACAAATTTATTTTCAAAAACAGCTGATCTAAAAACAACCAGTCCCAATTTAAATATTTGTTTTCGATAGAACAGGACTGTACTCTTAAGGAGTTTTTTTCTTCAATAACCTGGACAATGCAGGTCGCATTGCTTAAACAAGACAGGTTACCTGCAACTGCCTGACAAAACAAGGTGAATCTTAACAACACATTCTTACAAGTTATTTAGAGCTCTGCTGTCCCATTGAGAGTGAAAGGATATATAGGAATCTGAAAACCTGCCCTACTCTTACTGATCAGATTCCTAATAGGAACCATAGTTCCTTAAACATGCTTGGGGAATAAACTTCACTACACAAGACCATTCAGTTTATGTCCCAATCCAATGGACAGGCAAAGGGCATGTGTCCTGCCCAAGACCATACCAACAAAAGTCAGTGTGAACCCGGGACCTCCAAAATTCAAGTCCAATGTGCTATCCACTGGGCCATGCCAGCCCCAAGAAATATATATATATATATATATCATATACACTTACCATGTTTAATGTTTTACACGATTTTACAGAAGTAAACAGCAACAATCTGATGAGCCAGAATTTCCCACCTTCCTTTTGTTTCCAGGGTCTTTTTTGTTCACCATTCTAACTAAATCGTTGAAAATCTGCAAAATAACAAGGCATTAAATATCTGGTAGATGAATGAGGTTGGCATAACCACAGGGATTTTTCTGCATTTCTGGAAGTGGGGCCAAGGGCCTTTTGAATTAGGAAAAAATTGAATTAGGAAAAATGCACGTGAAATCTACAAATTGGGGGAACAAATCCTACTATATGACATAGTAAGGCACTAAAAATATTTGGTATAGTTTCAAAATCAAGCTCTTATATTAGGAAAGAAATACATTGTCAAATAGGGCTACATTTAATATAAGAACTCTTTTTTTGTATTTCGGAAAATATTTTGTTTTTTTTGCCCAAATTGGGCCTAGAAAAATCTGTTTACCAGTATATTTAATGTAAGATTAGATAGAGACAATGATAATAAAATCAACCGATTTCCTCAGAATATGAGTCCCCATATGGGTGTAACCACTTATTTAAACAAGAGTGCCATTTGGCCCTGAATCCCTCACATGATGACCTATATCCATTATAGACACCTGCAACAATAACAAAAGTGGGTTTACCGCTAGATAAAAGAGATCTGTTGAGTTTAGAAGATTTTTTTGGGAAAATTTTCCAATATAACTCTATTTTAAATTGGTTAACATGTGACCAGCTTAATTTTAACCCCAGGATTACCTTTTAAACAAACACAGTACAGGACCATAAGCTTATGCGACATGAACAATATACAAAATATCCAACCTCCAGCTCTTGTAGTTTCAGAGAAGATTTTTAAAGAGTTTTATATACATAAATAACCCTTAAAGACTGACTACCGAAGCACACCAGTGTAATTATTTGAACAAGAATGTTACAGGACACGAAGCTGCATGTAATATATATAGCCTTGTGGAGATTTTTGACTTTGTAAATTGTAGAGATTTTTTGATCTATGTAAAGCATGTGACCCCTAGGGGTGGGACCAAATTTGCCCCAAGGTAAGGTCACCATTCAAACTTGGCAGAGGACCATAAGCTTACACTACATGCAAAATATATGAGACATATCCTCTTGTAGTTTCAGAGAAGACTTTTTTTTTTTAAATATTTTCCTCTTGAAGTTTCAGAGAATATTTTCTGATTTAACTCTATATGTAAAACTGTCCCCTGGGGCAGGCCAGATTTGACCTCAGGGTCACCATTAGAACAAACTTACGTAGGACCATACATACATGTGGTTTCAGAGAAGATTTTGTTTCAAGTTTGTCCTTATATATTAAAGTCTATGTACAACATGTGACCCCTGGGGTGGGGACAAATCTGAACCCAGGGTCATAATTCGAACAAACTTAGTAGAGGATCCTAACCTTATGCTACATGCAAACTATTAGACCTCTAGCACTTGTAGTTTCCCCTAAGATGTTTTAAGTTTGCCATATATAAGTCTATGTAAAATATGTGACCCCTGGGTCAGAACCAAATTTGACCCCAAGGTTACCATTCAATCAAACTTGGTAGAGGACCATACGCTTATGGTCATGGAAAATATTAAAACTCTAGCTCTTGTTAGTTTCAGAGAGGAGTTTAAAGATTTTAATATATAACTCTATGTGAAACTGCGACACCCGGGGCTGGGTCAGATTTGACCCCATGGTCACCATTTGAACAAACTTGGTAGAGGACCATAAGCTTATACTACATGCAAAATATTTGGTTTCGAAGAGATTTTCCTTATAGGGCTATAGATGTAAACTTGCAAAATCTCTATATAAAGTGTGTGGACACCGTGGTGCAATCATTTTTTACCCTGGGACTTCATTTGAACAAACTTGACAGTTTATGGGTGGGCGATCATAAATAGAGCAAATCGGTCAAAATATATACAGTGGTTCTTGACAAGAAGATTTTTTAAGGTAGTAACGACAGATAGCTCAACACTGTATAAGTATAACCCCCATATTGCACTTAATACACCTGCCAAATGTCATTAAAAAATCCCTCAATGGAAAGTAGTTATAGAGGGGGAATTCGGTGTTCACAATGTGTGTTGTACGCATGAAAAGAATTACATTACGTATCGACATTTCCAAATGCGTATTCTTCGATTATGACTGGGCAGAGTGGGCACGCTCGATTTTTCTAAGCTACTGAAACGAGTACGCGGGAATTTTGTTTTCAATGTTTATCGATTTTTTAAAGCGTCTGTGATAAGCACTGATTTTATTTTTAATGCCTTTTTGGTGAGAAATATATATGTAATTACGCAGATACGTGTCTTATCTGCAGCAGTGAAATTAATAATGACCTTGAACAATCCCAAGCTTCCTTTCCATGAGCCACACCTTGTGACACAGTTTTGTTAAAAGCCCAAGGGAAACTAGATACCCGATTTCCATTTATAGTAACAGTGAAGAGTAACAGCGAAGGAACCTTTGAGCCTCAATTAACATGTTGCCGGTTGTCAATCAATTATCCATTTCAGCCAATCAAACCAGAACGATACCTCCGACTAACAACATCACGTGTATAAAGCACGTGCAACTGTGTTATATAAACTACTGTCAATATACTCCGACATCAACAATAAGGCGGAGATATCTAAGTACTGGCGACATGTCAATTGGTGGGGAACTTTCGTTAATATCCCTCCCAATAAACTGAAGTTATTTAGAAAGAAAAAAAGTTCTATTTAGTCAGTGACCTTGACCTTTGACCAAATTACCTGAATAACAACCATAAGCTTCCTTTCCATAAGCTGCATCTTGTGGTGAAGTTTTGTTAAAATACCTCAAGGGAAATAAACTAACTTGGTCGACGGAATGACAGATATAAAGCAAACGTATAACCCTTTCGATTAAAACCAGTAGGGGACTATACCGGTAGGGGACTATAAAACCGTGGATTTAGGTCTGACTCAATGTTAAATGTTTTTCCACAAATATTGCAATGTTTGACTGTATTTCTTCTTTCACTGTGTATCGACAAACAAATTATTAAACGTGGCCAGAGAACTATGAGCCAGACTTGCTCATATACTTAATATTTTGGCCACAATCATTCTTAAGAAACATAGCTTGAGCTAAATTCAAACAATATTACTACCGGTATCCAAGTTGGAAGTGTCATTTCAACCAAAATTGCAAAACATACTTCAACCATTTTAGCAACTAGATGGAAGCGAGTCAAAATATTAGCAACGAGGCCAATAACGGCACCTACCTCATTCACATTAACTCTCTCCTTTGCAGAGGTCTCCAGGAATGCACTGCTCCATGTATGAGCCAAACTTTGACCTTGGTCCTTGCCGACAACACGCTCATCTTCAAGGTCACACTTGTTGCCAACCAGAATCATGGGGACCTTGAGAGTTAGAACACAAAATTTAAACAAAGTCGGAACAAATCATGTAAATTCAACATAATTAGCAGTTAACACATAAAATGAAAAACAACTGTTAACTTTCACTAAGTATCTAACTTTTCAAAGGCTAGATTACTAATAATCAAAACATATCAAACAGGAACAGGTCCCTAGTTCAATTATGTTGGACCGTTTGGGGGCCTTGCAAGGGTGGTAAAGTGTTGTTTTTTTCGGGAAAAGTGATATTTTTCCAATAAAGTGGGGAATAATATTATGCTATTAAGGTAATGCACAAGCATGCTGAATTTGTAATAAAAACAATGTTAATGTTTATTTATAACATCTATGCATTCTAATTTAAAACACTAGCGATACGTAATTCTTTTTGTTGAAAGTGTTAGGGAAAAACGAACATATATGAAGGAGGTACAAGGCAGAAGTTCAACACCAATATTAGATGAGAGAACACTCAAACTGAAATGTGATTTCTCTTCAAATTACATTTTAACAGACATAATTTCTGATCGCGAAAACAAACCCACAGAAAACCTCAACATTTCTGAGGAAATATCTCCCTTGAACATTTATGGTTATTTTTAAATGTGTGAGGTATCCAAAAGTGTTTGACAAGTACATCGTCTACAATACATGTTCAGGTTACAAGTCATATCGGGACAGAAAGCACGATGTGGATTCATTAAATGAAGGATAAGACAACAAGGCTCCTTTAGACACGCAGTGGAAGGGGTTCTAACCCACAAAAGGCGGGTAATGCAATCTGTAGACTGGTTCTAACCTACACAAGGCGGGTAATGCAATCTGTAGACTAACTAATGTTACTTCCACCGCAGTGGAAGCCGTTCTAACCTACAAAAGGCGGGTTATGCTATCTGTAGACTGGTCCTAACCTACACAAGGCGGGTAATGCAATCTGTAGACTGGTTCTAACCTACACAAGGCGGGTAATGCGATCTGTAGACTGGTTCTAACCTACACAAGGCGGGTAATGCAATCTGTAGACTGGTTCTAACCTACACAAGGCGGGTAATGCAATCTGTAGACTGGTTCTAATGTAAACAAGGCGGGTAATGCAATCTGTAGACTGGTTCTAATGTAAACAAGGCGGGTAATGCAATCTGTAGACTGATTCTAACCTACACAAGGCGGGTAATGCAATATGTAGACTAACTACTGTTACTGCCACAGGTATATATAGTTTACATCAGTGATTTATTTACATGCGAGTTGGCATGAGTCAAATACTCGTAAATATTTAAGATGACTCACTGTCATTTACATTTTAATTGTTTTTCCATGACTGACTCAAAGGTTTTTTCATTTTGATGCAAACTGACTCACTGGGATGAAATTGTAGATTAAACACTGAGTTTACATCATAGTGACAGTAACAGTATTCCTGAAGTTTCAAAACAGAATAAAGATTCACGGACTTAACTTAAAATATTTTGTCTTTGGAAATTGCCAAACACAAAGATATATAGATTAACGTTCCAGACTCAGGTTTTACCGATTCCGTTCATGGATCATTACTAATGCAACAAAACCGCCGCCAATACCAGTTTACCTATGCTGAAAAGCACCAGCTCTCAACCATGAAATCTTATTGCATACCACAAAAGGATATCCACACTTTACATACAACCCACATGCTCAACAAGGGCATCGAAATGGTTGCATGTCATTGTGAAAATAAACTTACAAAACACTGATAGACGTATCGTCTACACTTAAAAGTTCAATAGTATGCAAGAAAGGGATCAATCTTGTATATCGAGTTCAAACGGAGAAATTCCATCCCTCGATATAATTGCTTTAATCGGAGCCGCAGACCCGACAGTTATACCCTGGAATGGAATTCCCCATCTACACCAGCTACCCATGAAAGATTCTTATAATGTCTAAGAGATGGGTGCCCGTAAAACATGCACTTATCCACATTACTATTAAAGTACTCACATACAATGTTTATTTGTATGTTTGTTGACAAAGTAGAGATTTCCAACGGGAGTCAAGTTGGGGATTTCATATACTTTTAACCATTTAGAGGTCAGAAAATCAAAACTTCAAAAGCTATTTTCTACTGTGTGCATATTTTCTACATATAAGTAGCTTGTCAGAACATTAAAACACAAAGCAATAGAGAAAAAAGTTTAAGTTTACGATTATATTTAAGGAGTTCATTTTAGATGCATAAATGTGAAGAGTTGAGTGATTAACTATAGAAATAAATACAAACTCTGTAGTGATCAAATACACAAGTGGAAATGTTTACTAGCTATCCCACCAACAACAGTCAAATTTTACAACATATGTACGCCCTTTTTAAACCTAATGATGACGACGTATATATATATATATATATATATATATATAACTTACATATTTTGAGAATCCAAACTCTATAGACAAAATTTAAATGGTTTAAATCAGCCAGACCAAATCCCAAAACTTGAGCGTCGGAGCGTAGAATTAGTTACCAACTCTTAAAATCCAATACTTTTAATCGGCACAAATACATTATTATATGACCTAAACACTTGGATCGAGTTTTGATAAATGGTTTTGTAGTGTAATTTTGCCTTTATTTTGGCAGGTTAGTTTATTTAAGAAGCAGCGTATTTTGTTCTATGCATGTTCTTCATATTCATCGACTCAAAGCATTTTTGAACTCTAACACATGCACCTTGAAACAAGAAGCATTACGCAACGGATTTCGTTCATAGAGAAGTAAATGCATTTATTTCCACTGGTATATAAAATACACGGCACACATTACAACAAGCATATTTACAGGAACAGACGGTAGGGTAGAACACGTGCAAGAAGTTAGAGAAGCGTTGATTACAAATATTATTTAATTTATTAATTTAAAACTGTTATTATTATTATTATATCATGATTATTGTTATTATTAGATTTCCATTTTATTGTCATGTAAATAGTGTTAATCGTAAAAAAAAAAAATCATAAAAGTTTACTTCCTATGATGACTTCATTTATAATTATCTGCTTAACGTCTCATAAACTGAAAATATAAATATCAGTTTGGCAAAAATCTTGGAAGTTTGTCAACAATTAGAACTATCACTGAAAGTGATGAATAGCCCCGCTTTTTTCTATAGCCGAAGAGGATGGGCAAAATCAAGAAAAATAAATGTATGAAATGTCTGTTAATTTTTTAATGTGAACAAAATTCTAAGTAAAACAAAGGTCCATAAAAAAAAAAAAAATCTAAAATATCTGTTAATTTTTTAATGTGAACAAAATTCTAACTAAAACAAAGGTCCATAATTCTGTAAAAATAATAATATATGCAGAATCGAAAAACCGTTGATGCAGAGACACATCATATCATCACGTATGAACTGTATATTAAGTGTGATAACAATTCATGAAACATTTTAAAGTGAAAGCCACATGAGTATAGTGAAACATTGTAAATCAAATAAAGGGCCATAATTCTGTAATAAATAAGGCATCAACAATGTGTGATGTAGAGGGACATTAGGTAATCAGTTGTTATGTGTACATGAAGTTTGGGAACAATCAATTCAAAAATGTTTGAAAACAAATGTGTTAACAGGTCATTATACAATATCAAAGTGGAAAATTCGAAGTCAAAGAAAGGGCCATAATTCTGTAATAAATTAGGCAATCAATGATGGGTGATGTAGAGCGACATAAGGTAAACAGTTGTTATGTGAACATGGCTTTTGGGAACACCCAATTAGAAAATGTTTGAGAAGAAATGTGTTAAGAGGTCATTATACAATATTAGAGTGGAAAATTTAAATCAAAGTGCCATAATTCTGTAATAAATTAGGCAATCAATGATGGGTGATGTACAGGGACATAAGGTTAGGTGTAAATGAAGTTTGGGAACAATCACTTTGAAAATGTTTGAGAAAAATATGTGTTATGAAACAAGAGGGCCATGATGGCCCTATATCGCTCACCTGAGTTAATTTGAACCAATACAAGAGGGCCAGGGCCAAGATGGCCCTAAAGCGATCACCTGAGTACTGGCACATTATCGAACTTCTTCGAAATCTTATGGTCATATACAATCTGTGCAAGTTTGGTTAAGGTTGTTCAAGAAATGTGGGCTCTGTTGTGTATAACAACATTGATATAGACAGTTTAAGACACTGACAAAGTTTGAAGGTGCTAGAGAGTAACACCTTGGGCAGAGCCAAATGTGACCCCAGGGCTACATGTAATATATGAGAGCTGTGTGCTTTGTGGTTTTAGAGAAGAAGATTTTTTAAGTTTTTCCCTATACAAGTCTATGTAAAACGTGACCACTGGGGCGGGGCCAAATGTGAACCCAGGGTCACCATTTGAACAAACTTGGTAAAGGACCATAAGAGTATAGTAAATGCAAAATATTAAACCTCTGGCTCTTGCAGTTCCAGCGAAGAAGACTTTAATGTGTTTCCTATATAAGTCTATGTAAAACTGTGACCCATGGAGTGGGGTCAAATTTTACCCCAGGGTCATCATTTGAACAAACTTGGTAGAGGACCATAATCTAATAGTAAATGCAAAATATTAAACCTCTGGCTCTTGCAGTTTCAGAGAAGATTGTTTTTTTCCTATATATATAAGTTTATATAAAACTGTGACCTCCGGGGCGGGGCCAAGTTTGACACCAGGGTCACCATTTGAACAAACTTGGTAGAGGACCATAAGCTTATAGCAAATGCAAAATATTAAACCTCTGACTTGCAGTTCCAGAGAAGAAGATTTTTTTCAGTTTTTCCCTTTACAAGCCTATGTAAAACTGTGACCCCCGGGGCGGGGCCAAATGTGACCCCAGGGTCACCATTTGAACAAAATTGGTAGAGGACCATGAGCTTATAGCAAAAGCAAAATATTAAACCTCTGGCTCTTGCAGTTTCAGAGAAGAAGATTTTTTAAGTTTTTCCCTATAGATATCTATGTAAAACTGTGAGCCCCGGGGCGGGGACAAATTTGACCCCAGGGTCACCATTTGAACAAACTAAGTAGAGAACCATAAGCTGATGCTACATGTAATACATGAGAGCTCAGTGCCATGGGGTTCCAGAGAAGAAGATTTTTTTCAGTTTTTCCCTATACAAGCCTATGTAAAACTGTGACCCCCGGGGTGGGGTCAAATGTGACCCCTGGGTCACCATTTGAACAAACTTGGTAGAGGACCATAAGCTTATAGCAAATGCAAAATATTAAACCTCTGGCTCTTGCAGTTTCAGAGAAGAATATTTTTTTAAAAAAATCCTATATAAGTCTATGTAAAACTGTGACCCCCGGGGTGGGGACAAATTTCACCCCAGGGTCACCATTTGAACAAACTTAGTAGAGGACCATAAGCTGATGCTACATGTAATATATGAGACCTCTGTGCCTTGTGGTTTCAGAGAAGAAGATTTTTTAAAGTTTTTTCCTATATGTCTATATGAAAAACATGCAAAATCTCAATATACAAACTTTGGACCCCCGGGGCATGGCCATTTTTGACCCCGGGGACTTCATTTGAACAAACTTGATAGTCTAGACATTGGCGATCATTTTAAAAGAAAAACTGTTGAAATCTGTCCAGCGGTTCTTGAGAAGAAGATTTTTTAAGGTTTCAATTATATATGGTAATGGCGGCCATCTTGGATGTCGCGCTGACCTAATTTTAACAAATCTAAAAAGCATTCATCTAAGGATCATCCACGTGAAGTTTGGTCAAAATTGGCTAAGCAGTTTCTGAGAAGAAGTCGTTTGAAGCAAAAGTTAACGACGACGGACGACAGACGACGGACGACGGACGACGGACGACGGACGAAGAGTGATCCCAATAGCTCACCTTTGAGCCTTCGGCTCAGGTGAGCTAAAAAATATATTAGACAATATTAATACAATATTAGAGTGAAAAATTCTAAGTCAAACAAAGGGCCATAATTCTGTCATAAATTAGGGAATCAATGATGGGTGATTTAGAGGGACATAAGGTCATCAGTTGTTATGAGTATATGAAGTTTAGGACCAACCCATTCAAAAGTGTTTGAGATATGCAAGTATTAAAATGTGTTACGGGACGGGACAAAAATGTGTTACGGGACGCGACGTGACATTACGGACAACGTGATCCCTATATAGCCCCTACTTCACTTTGTGAACGCGGGAGTATAATTACTAAGAAATTATCAATGCAGGTTGAGAAAATGCCATTGTTTACTGAAACGAACCAGTTTATTCAAATGGGCGTTATTATAATAAATGATCGGGTTATTGAGTGAAAACCAATCAATTAAATAATCTTGTACCATCCCACCACATATCCGAACTCTCTCACTATGTTATAAAATGCATTTTGTTACCAAATCTAAAGTGTTATCATTGGAAATGAAAGCTTGAAGTATTTAACTGCAGCATTTTCAGTGTTTACATTGTGTTTTATGCTTGAATAAACAAACATGAGTAAATACGCTTATTTGGGTAATAAACCCTAGTCAAAGTAGTTGCAGATAGCAAAGATTTCTGATTTTATATGACATTTTGTAGCACACCCATATAAATCATTTCAACTACCGATAACTGGCTTTTTGGTTGAAAATTACTTTCATAAGAAAATATGATTTTATATTGAAGCCTTTCAGGATTGTACCCACCATATTCGTAATTTTAGGTGATAAATGATAATACATTCATGAAGAAACTACCGAGAAACTGTCGTTGTTTTTGTAAGCACGCCAAAAAACCAAACAACATTACTGGTAAAACAACACCAAATGAAAATGCATGCACTATGCAAGAGGCCTTCTGGGTCCTGAGGGTGCCCTACTGTTTAAATGGCTCTTATAACAGTCACGAGTTTTTTTGGTGCGGTAGCAGGTGTTAAGGGGACTGTCTATTTCTCTTGATGGTCAACATTTATTTTTTTGTAAGCACACCAAAAACCAAAACAACATAAAAATTCACACCAAATGAAAATCCATGCACTTGTAACAGTTTTAATTAGAAAAAAAAAACTAATTAAAAAGCTAGCAGGACATAAGTATACAATAAAAGACTATGCCGCATCTCATCATCTATTAAACAGATACTAAAAGGAAATTGGAATCATATGCATATACTACAAGTACCTTTTAATGGGACTGGTGGTCTGATAGAACTATGGGTGTCAATACAAATACGCATAAAACAGCATTATGATGGTTTTATTCAGTTTCAAATTCAACGTGAATCTGCACTAAACTAGACCACATGATGCGTAAGATTTAACTATTGTTAATGAAATAGTTTGCAAGATGGAAAACTCCGTGACATGGCTATGTTTTGTTGTATAAATCATCAACAATAATTCATTTGATGCTTAAAGGATCTAATTAATTCTTGTTTTGTAATCATGGTACACTTTTATTGAATTATATTTACAACTGAAACCAATGTGAATTTATATTTATGATTTAACAACAATATCCAGCCGAGTCGTCAACTTTTCCAGACCAAACATTTTCATAAACTATAATTAAACCGAAGGTAGCATGGTGCTCAATTAAACACATATGCACATTTCATATGAAACTACATTTTAATTGTTTTCATATGCATTTGGATTGACACCAATCACTCTTCCAGAGCTAGTCTGTTTAAAAGGGAGATAATTCAATGTTTATTACTATCGTTTGAGGTACTGGTTCCAGGGTAAATTTGTCATTTTCAATCACAAGTCATTTAATATGTTCAAATTAAGCATTAAATACATATAACTTATCAAATGAATACAATTGTTCTTTTACGATTCATCAACACATTCTTTAGGTTATTCTGTTTTGCCCCAGATGGCAGGGAAGAATACATAGAAATTTGAGAACCCTGCCATATTTTTACTCCATGCCATATTTTTACTATCAAAAATTCCTATTTGTTTCTTTGATGTGCTGGACGATTGCCTCCGATACATGTGACTGCACGGGACCGCCAGGTTTACGTTCCCATCTTACGAACGAGGCTAATGGAAGTGTCTTGCCTAAAGACACACTAAAATACCAGAGGTGCCAGTGAGGCTTGATCCCTGGATTCAGTGGTTAAAGTGAATTTCATGGTGTAAAATCTACAGCCAAAAATCTATTTTGATCATTTAAACACCATCAATGAATTTAACTGTTTTATTTCCTTTAGCAGTCCCTTAATACTGGTTTGACTGTATTTTCAAGTATCCATGTAACTACTTTTCACCCTATATAAACATTAACCATTTCAACTGTGACAGAAATGCTGACAAGCGTTACTCTGAAACAAATACCCCGACAAATAGGTGAACCTAAGACAGGGGACAAGGGACACACGGCACATCGAGGGATTAATGCGAAACTGTTGTATTGGTTCTTTCTTTATATAAAGTAACAATAGTTTCTGGTTCACCCCTCGACATGTAAAAATCTTGGTCGCATAAAATTATAATTTCTACAACACGGTAAGCCACATCACACAAGCATTACTAGGTTACGAAAAAAAAGAGTTATTCACCTGAGTAAGGTAGAGTTATTTCCCCTTGAAAACTGGCGAAAGCAGCAAAATGGCATATCTTCTGACAGTTCTTCAAACTTTCACGGAAGCTTTTAACTTAGCACGCATGTTCAGACATTTCTGATATTATTCTTAGACAAGCACGAGCACCGTACAGCGAAAAATACAGAGTTTACACCTTTTATCACAAGTGAAAAATTCATACAAAATTCAATTTATACACAATATTTGACCAGCCCTACAATTGAACTTCATGAAATATTTAACGATGAATAAAAATGGAAAATCAGGTAAATGAATGAATGAATGAACGAATAAATGAATGAATTGAATATGATACACTGGGAGGTGGAGAGTTAACATTGTGAATATACAATATCATGGATAATGACAGGAGAATAAGTATCATGGTGTCGGGTATAATTGTAATATTATACATGTACGTTTTTGTTTGTGAGTATGCATATACATGTATTAGACATATAAATTAAAACATTTTTATTTTCGAGCAACTCTTAATATGGGGTCGAGGCTAAGAACAATTTTTCATGCAATGAAGTCAACAGCCGATATTCAGGAGGTGAAAAGGTGAAACCAGGCTGAGCATAATTTATAACGATATATTTCAGATAAGGTATTATAATTCAAAGCAGCCCAAAAGCAAGTCAGCCTCATGTACACATTTAGATTAAAAGCAGATACAAGTTTATAGAACACGCCTGATTAATGCAAATTCGAGTCACCATGTTTTCATCATTGAGTTAACAATATTTGTGTGTGTTTTTTCGGGCAGTTATTTTTGGGATACAAGGCGCAATCGCATACACACCACGAAAAATAATGAAATGGAGAAGAAAAAACATGCAGAACAAAACTCCAAAGATACTGAACATGTTCCTTAATCACTCGGTCAAAATACCATATGATAATTACACATACAGGACAGATGCGTTCATGAAATGGAAATGAAACACATGATAGGGAAGTTACTTTCAGCTTTGCTAATTATTGTAAATTGCACTCATATCACGGCAGCTACCTCATAAGTTCAGCGTAATCTTTACCATTCAAAGGATAATTATCAGCAAGATTTTTTTATTTTTGAAAATAAAATAATCGCCACTTTTTATCGATAATTCTTTGAAATAATCGACATTAAGGGTGCCCTCTGGAGACAAATTAGCGTGATCTGCGCATATTTTCGCGCAACTTCTTTCGGCTCCTTTTAGCAGTCACCAATTATTATACAGGGTTCCCACACTTTCTTGGTGAAAAATTCAAGGACTTTTCCAAGACTTTTCAAGGGACAATCATGTTTTTCCAGGACCCAATTACCCAAAAGCCCAAATACACAGCACTTCTTTTTTTACAGGAGTTCATTTCTACAACACAAGTTACATGTACTTCTTATTACCATAAAACATTTCATACACTACAGTTAGAAAAGTTTTTATGTTCATGGGAAATACATCAGGCAGTGTAGGTACACCGCCTGCGTACCTACACCGCCTGCGTGCAAACACTTAGTGTCTGCTCATTTCTCAAGCAGGAAGAAATAAAGAGACGGGCTTCAGGATAAAGACAAAGAAATCTATACATTTTCTGAATTCACACTTTTGAAAACATCTACTTCTCTATTCCAAATCAGAAAAATAGCTGGATCTGTTATGTTCAGATGACGTCACATTTTTTTACATCATATAATCAATGTCATTTGTTAATCTCTCCTTTGCTTGAGATTGATTCATCTGAACAATCAAAAAAAATGAACTTAGTTATTCAGAACCAGTCACTCGAGTCTTGACACATACTCTAGATCAATGACATTGACATTGTGAAACAAAATTCCAGAACTTTTCCAGGTTTTTGCCAAATTTTGAGGAATTCCAGGACTTTTCAAGGCCTTGAAGTGCCTTTGCAAAATTCAAGGTATTTTCCAGGTTGCGTGGGAACCCCGCCAATACAACAACATTACAAAAGAAGAACTATAAATCACCGACCTATTGTTTGGGGCGCTTGCTTCAGCCAAAGTTTTTTTGGACTTTTCAAACAAAATACAATTCGTACCAAAATAAGTTGCATATCAGTAAAACAGACATTTTTAGTGGTAAATAAAACACCTAACTTTTCAGAATCGGTTGAGAAATAAAAATTTCATGTGCGAAAGTTGTTTTTGAGGAGTCGATTTTGCTGCATGAAAATTTTGAAAAATATATTTTTTTAGAATTTTTATCCAAAGATGGTTTTAAATGGTTGGATATTAGAAAATTAAGACACTCTGAAAGTTTTATAGCAAAATATGAAGTATTACTGAAGTTATTTGAAATTTATTAATTTTCTGCGGTCCCACCAGCAAGGAATTTACATAGGAAAAGCCCCATCAAAAAATCATTTTAGCTGTAAAATATGTATTTCTCAACCGATTTGCAAAAGTAAAGTAGTTTTATTTACCACTAAAAATGCCAGTTCTAATCATATATAACTGATGTTACGTATTATTTAAATTGCTCGAGTTACTGCAGAAAAACCTTTAGCTGAAACAAGTGCCCCAAAAATACTTTTGGAACTTTAACTGTTACTCAAAAACAAAGGGAAAGCCCTGCACAGAACATGGATTCCCCGCTTTAAAGCTATCAATCACAAATCGGACAAAAAAATGAATGAAAAACATATGTTCATACATACGGATGGAGGGAAGGACAAGGGTAACATGGTATGCCCATTTCACTTTCGTGGCGGAGCATAAATATATCCTACATCAATGAAAGATTAGACAAGATAATAATCCCAAACTTACCTCGTCTGTGTCTTTAACCCTGAGAATCTGCTCCCGTAAATCTTGCAGGTCGTTAAATGTTGACTGGGCAGTGATTGAATACACAAGTAGGAAACCCTGGCCATTCTTCATGTACAGGTCTCGCATTGCTGTAAATTGTTCCTGTAATAGCCATTAGATACTGTTAACTTTGTCCCTGCTGTAATGGTAAAATACTGTTTGCATGATAGTGTTCACTTAAACGTTTTAAGGTTTCTGCAAAACTTAAGATTTTCACATTTCCTATTTCACCTGCCAAGGCTTTTTCCATGTATTTTGAAAAGCGGGCCTTTTTAACCTAATTTAGGAAAAATTATGGGCATTTGCGGAAAGATAATGAGAAGAGAATTGGTTTCAAAGAAAATTAAATTTTGAATGGGGCCCTTATTCAGCCCAGAGGGACACCTAGAAAAAGCCCTGCCTGCATCATATCATTCTCCACACTTCCAGAGTATTACACATAATTTGCATTAATTTCACTATCTCAATTCATAAGAACTTCAAACAAGAATAAATCACAAATTATATGAGTTCTTTATGTGGAACAAACAAGAGATAATAAAATGGCACGCCAATTTCTGCCCCAGCATGACTAGTCATCAATCAAAGATTCCAATGTACAATCTGCAGTACTCCCTATGTCCGTGAAAATTGGATAACACACAAATTACCTGTATTTTTATTGTTTTTAATGAGGCAAAAATTTCACCATTATCGATGGACTGATTCAAAACTGGGGAAGGATGACATCTTTGGTGATGGACTAATTAAAATTAAATTTGATTTGATTATATAGACAACCGTCAGGCGCGTAGCTGCAGATATGCAGCTGCGTACAAACATTTTGACATGAACACAAATAAATAATTCATTTCAAAGTAATTATGATTATTTGTTCGTTCGGCATTAGATTATATTTGCATGTGACGAAAAATGGTCTAGCTACACGTCTTATCGTAATTTTATGAGATCACCAAACACCGCTTCGCTTACTCTTGATTATATCCCTTTAAAGACCTTGTAATGCAGTTTGTGATACTGTTTAGGACTAAAACATCTGTTTTTGCCGTATTTATTATATGTATATGTTACCGTTCCAGCTGTGTCTAGAATCTCCAACATACACTGTTGTCCATCCACCTCTACTTGCTGAAATATAAAATAATTCAACTTAGTTAATTGTTAGAAAATTCTATCTTTTGTTCCCCAATCAAACTTCAAAGACACTTCCGCATATACAATCATATAGTGTTTCCCCTAATGCGGAATGGCGGGTCGGCACGCCCTTTTTTCGCCCCGCCATGCAGTCTTTACATGCCGCCCCGCAGTGCCCTTTCTAAAAGTGCTCGCGACTGCAGTCTCTGGAAATACACACACGCACTTTGACACAACGTGTGACCTTTAAACCGACATCACCAGATTTAGCCATGGGGTATTTCCAGTGTGTAACAGGTAACTGATCACGCGTGACTCTTGTGATAAGCATTGGTTCCCGTGAATACACACTCCCCAAATAACAAGTTTCTCGCTTCAGGGGTAGTGGGAAATCAAGTCGGCAGCCACCCAATCATCACTTTGCCGAATATCTAGGTCATATGCGCGGCCCTGGAATGTTTTCCGAGAAGAATGCGAACTTTTTTAATAATCTCAAAGCATTCGTTTATTAATGCGATTCAATGAGGTATTCAGTGTCAGTGCTCAAAGAAAATTATTTTAAGAGACAGGCCCAGGGCTTGTTGCTTCTGAAAATGGACAGGCCCCGATTTGAAATGGACAGGCCCTGATTTGAAATGGACAGGCCCTGATTTAAAATGGAAAGGTCCAATATTTTTTTCTTATTGGAAATGTGTCTTTATTCACTTTTATAGCACACATTTGTTACGTATGTATTAATCAAGCTCAGAACCTCCTCTGACTAGATTTTTCTTTTTGCTACCACTTTATGCACCCTGGTCAGCGGACTTATTTACCATTTCGTTTAAAATATGTTAGAATAGAATATTACATAGTAATTTATAACCAATGCAAAGGAGAGTACTAGCACTTTTGCCAAACGATAATAATCAGAGCCGACTTGGTGAAACTGGAGCTAAACTTGGAGCCAAATTTTTAATCAGGTTTTATGAGACTATCAGAGCCTCCTCTGGCTATATTTTTTCTTTTTGTCACCACTTTCTCCAAGTAAAGAATTAGGAGCCTAGACTAGAATTCATTTAAAAGTAGGATTCCAGGAACTCCTTACACCTTAAATAATGAATAGAAATATACTTTATATCTGTATTTATACATATATAGTATATATATATATTTCTTTCCACCAACATGTATTTGTAAAGGACAGTTTTTCTTATTTGATTATGTAAAAAAAAAAAAAAAAAAAAAAATATATATATATATCCGAAATTATGTACCATCCGAACTACTATGACACCGCACTTTTACGGCCCGAACATTTCACAAACATTCAATCGAAATACCATCAATAACGATTTTTTTTCATGCATTAGTGTGTTTTTAATGACAAAAACGGTATTTCTTATCACAAAGGAAAGAAAACAAAACCCTAATAGCAGAATAATGAGTTTTATGTCAACAAATGTCGACCTCAAAGTTGTGACAAACTGCCGACACGAAGCCAGGCAAAATATTCGAACTTCTTATTGTTTCAATGTGTGTATAACACATTTTAATTACTTTATTGCAAGTGTTTTCACAGTTCACAATACACATGGGAGTATTTTGTCTTGAGGAACTTGAGCTTGAGATTCAGTAAAACAGATTTATTTTTTTTTTGTTTTTTTTGGTTTTTTTTTTTTTTAAGACAGGCCCGACGGGCTCCTCGTCTGCAAAATGAGACAGGCCCGGAATGGATTTCGAGGAGCCCCGGGCGTCGGGCTATCCTATTTCTTGAGCACTGAGTGTATTTCATTGATAAGGTATGAAATTAAACTTATATGGAGGTGCATCTTTCTCCCAAAAGCGTGATATGCATTTTTTCCCCACAAACAATCGTAAATTTTAACATTGAGCGGCCCTGTTTTAATACACTCGAAGAACTCGTTTATTAATGTGATTGCATATGGATGAGGTATTCAGTGTTTTTCATTGACAACCCTTCGAAGTGTGCTGTCTGTGCAAGAGCCTGAAAAAAATCCTGAGGAGAACCCTGACTGTTAGTATAATCGACGTTGCGGTAACCAACGACTTTGTCTTACTTGGGACAGGTTTGTGTTTCGTACTTGGGACATGTTTGTTTTCATAGTAGGCCTAGATGTAATTATCGGATTACAAACAATTATCTGCGGCATTATAATCGGCTCTTTGACGAGTTGATGAGATGATACAATATAGGTACTCGCCACCGAAGATTGACAATTAATGACGGAAGTAATTATATTGTTGTACCGTTGTTGTTTTCTTTTGTACGCTAATTTTCGCGATCTGCAGACTAGAATAAATGTTGTTTGTTTTTTTAATGAATAGAATATTTGATGTTTGTAAAACTTACAAATGAGTAAATTAGGTTTATTGACTTCTGTTTGGTAAGTTTTGAATCAGGAGTCACAAATCATATTTTACTACAAATTATTTATGTAATAATACCATTATACCACCACATCAAACTAAATACTTTTTTTTATTTTATTTGTATTCACGCAATACACAGAAGCACAGGTATATTCGGCGTGTAATTTGGTCACTACTATTCCCCACCCCTCCCAAAAAAAACTTCATCCAAAAAGTCATTTATAACATTTTTAAACTTTCCTAAAAAAAAATAAATCATATTATATTATGTACATTTAATAACATTTTAAAACTTTTCAATTTTTTTTTTTTAGAAAACGTTTAAAATGTTATTAAATGACTTTTTGGATGTTGTTTTTTTTTGGTGGGTGTGGGGTGGGTGTGTGTGGTTATAGTGACCAAATTATGCGTCGAATACCTGGGCAGAGAAGTAGATGAAAACTCGTACTCATATCATAAAAGCGACGTTAAATTACAAAGATTTTTTTTACTAATTTTGCGCGTTAAAAATTCCCTTTTTATTTTATTTACCCTGCCTTTTTTCAAGGCTGACCCTGCCTTTTTTCAAGGCTGGAGGAAACACTATCATAATTTACTAGTTTTTACATAATACATTATATAATATTAATTCATTCAATAAAATACATAACACCTCTAGTTTTATACGATTTGAAAAAGTATTGTTTCGTGCATTGTCATCGTAACGAATGTGCTTCATTTACAGTAACTAGTCTATGTTATTGAAGCCATGCTCCTGTAGCAATTATTTGTCAATGATAAACGAGTTCAATAAGGCACATTACGTGTATTTAAGACGAGTACAGCTGAAATGTCAATATTTATTCTACATGGAAGTGTTCTGTACAACTGTCTGGTTATGGATTTGTAACCCAGAAATCACAGGTCTGATTCTTGTCATTTCTTTAGAGGAATTAATGCTTAACCCGCTAAGCACAACTATTATAGCCTTTGTGTCCATTGTAAACCCAGATCAGCCTGCGAGTAACTGGGTTTACAATGTCTAGTTGCTGATCAGTCATTCCCCCCCCCCCCCAAACACCACTTTGTTACATAAATGGAATGATCTTAATTCAAAGAAAGGACAGTCCATTATATATATGAAGCGGGTTAAGGGTTAAAAAAAACTGAACAATACCTACCGGGTATGTGTTAAATGTTAACCAATCTACATGAAGACAATGCTTGATTAACAGGATATTAATGTGCTTGGTTTTGATCTGCCACACAAGATAACATGTCAGTTTCAATATCTCACCTTTCTGTAACTGTCTTCAATTGTGGGATCATATTTTTCTACAAAGATTCCTTGAACAAACTGTACTGTCTGAAAGAAAAATATTTAAATCCTACTTAGAATCGATATTATATTCTGAGTTGCAAAACTAAGTGTGAATGGAAAGTAAAAATATAGGGACCCCAAACACTTCATGTAAACCAACTTTAAATCAGGTGTTCATGGAAATGAAACTTGTTGATAATACACCTTTTAGAGATACATCCAGACAACCCTGAAACAATATCTGTTTTTTATTAAACATTCTCCTTCACAATGCCATTTTGAATTGAATCCAAGTTACAACTCACATGTTTAACTGCAGTTAATTTTTAACTGTGCATTTGTTCGTGTATTTCATAGAAAATATAAAATTATAAACACATCACATGAGGGGTTATATCTGGACATAGTTTTACCCATAAAGTGTGAACAACAGATTTTCAGTGCTCACACTGGCCATTTTAAATTAATAGCCACACATTTTTTAGTTAAGAAAATAATAGCCAACTTTAATGCGTAAGAAAATTTGGTCTGTCGTAAGAGCCAAATTTCCAATCAGGTTTTGTTAGACTATCAGGGCCTCCTCTGGCTATATTTTTCTTTTTGTCACCACTTTCTCCAAGTAAAAGAAGTAGGAGCCTAGACTAGAATTCATTTAAAAGTAGGATTCCAGGAACTCATTACACATTGATAAAACAAAGAATGATGGATTAAATAATGAATAGAAATATACTTTATGTATCTACAAAGAATGATGGATTAAATAATGAATAGAAATATACTTTATGTATCTGTCATCTATATATCGTTTTTCTTTCCACCAACATGTATTTGTAAAGGACAGTTTTTCTCATTCGATTATGTAAAAAAAAAAAAAAAAAAAAAAAAAGAAATCCAAAATTATGTACCATCCAAAGTACTATGACACCGCACTTTTACGGCCCGAAAATTTCAAAACATTTAATCGAAATTCCATCAATTACGAACTTTTTTCATGCAATAATGTGTTTTGAATGCCAACAATGGTCTTTCTTATCAAAGGGGAAAGAAAACACAACCCTAATAGTAGGATAATATAGTTTCATGTCATTAATTGTTGATCTCAAAGTTGTGACAAATTGAAACTGCCGACACGAAGCCAGGCACAATATTCAAACTTCTTATTGTTTCAATGTTTTAATTACTTTATTGCAAGTGTTTTCAAAGTTCACAATACACATGGGAGTTTGCTGCCTATCTGGATCATGATGGGATAGCTATTAATGCAGATAAAAGTAGCGACTATGTTCATAATAGTGCGTGCACAAATTAATTTCATCTCTTCGTAGTTTGTGTACAGAAAAACAAACAGGAAACTGTACCTACTGTTGGATGCGTAACGGATTGTCTGATTGGTCAATCGCCCGAAAGATAACAAATAACGGCATATCTGATTGGCTATTCGGTCCATTAATCACATGATGTTTGCGTGTATCAACAATGCCGATTATCCGACAACGAAGTGCCAATTAAGGGAATTAACAACTTTTACAAGCGATAATTGATAAGCGTGTGGCGACATCACAGGGGGCGTGAACGGATTATGTAATGTTTATTGCGGTCATTTATTACTTGGGGTGTCAAACAGACCATTATACGGAAAAAAAAATAGAAAAAAATAGAAAAAAGTATTAAAATAAAATAATCGCCATTTCTTGTCGACATTTCTTTAAAATAATCGACAGTATTATAAAATAATCGCAAATGGCGACCATGGCGTATGGTAGCGTGAGCACTGGATTTTCTCGTTGTTCTTGTGGTATTCCAGACAGATTGAACATACAGTCAACTATAAATGAATAAAAGGAGAGATTTAAAGGACTTACCAACGCTGACTTACCGACACCACCACTTCCTAGAACAACCAGTTTATATTCCCTCATAGTTTAGTAGTAATATAGGATATCTGTAATTGTACATTAAAACATACAGAAGCACAGAATTAAATTGTTGTCGAACACATCTATTTCGGTTATTTCAAGAAAGAGCAAAAATGGAGCAGAAGCCTGAAAATTCCAGGTGCTAAACATTAAGTCTAATTTTGTTCTAATTAATGAAATTATTCAAATTTCACTCGTCCGACCGGTTGATAGAGATATGCTGTGGCCGAGTAAACCACTGTAATGCCTGTTGTTAGTCTTGTCCCAGAGGTCCTGGGGTTAACATGGCTATGCCATTATTCAGGAAGATCGGATGTAAAGCAAATAGTCCCATGTGCTGGGAGAGTTATACCATGTACATGTTTTAAATCTTACTGAACTTCTGTGCAGCATTGTTCTTGTTAATTAGTGATTCAGTACCGTAACCCTAAATCAAGTGTCGAGGCTTCCTTGGTCCCCAGTTGGGGTTTGGATTGGAAGTAATAAAAAGCCAATATCGTCAATGGATTTTGCAAGGTCTATTATGCCTTTCTTACTATATGTTATTGTACTGCTTAATATCGGACCGCAATGACTAGCGGATGAAGTCAAAAATAGGACATAGCTTTTTTCAACTTTTTTCTGCTCAAACTCATCATTATCCATTACCGTAATCAAACAGATAACACTATGTTGATTATTATATAACTTTCAGTGGTCGGATGGCGCCTTTATGCTAATGGTGAATGTCATATTATATTTATTTTTTTACTAAAACACCCCACCCACTCTCATAATTTGGAAAAATGTTCGTGGTTTTTCACTGAATAAGATATAAAATGGTTTCTTACAGTGAATACAAGACATTATTTCAAAGGTTAATCGATAAAAGCGTGATATCTTCTTACCAAAAAGAATGGAAGTGGTGGAATTTCTCTACAAGAATGTGTCCTAATCACTTCCCAGTAAATAAATTTCGTGTAATGGCTGTCCGTGACGTCACTGTCAATTAAAGTGTTACTATATTTGGAAAACTTTTGACGGGCACCTGCATTTTAATGGAGCACTTGGTTAACTTTTACACGCCTGGTTCTAAAGACCGCTGATCCGGGGGCTTGCATCCACTGCAATTGTGTGTTTACCTATATTTAAATGTGTGCATTCCATTCTTGAGTACCTACTGTTGCCAAATGTGTGTTACCCACACCCCCGCCACACAAATCCCACCCCACCCACCCCCTCCTCCCTTTAAACTGTATTCTTGTAATTCTTGTGGAAATTAAAGTACACCCGACAAGACAGAAAATGCAGCAAGTTAGTGATAAAAGATATAATCTCGTTTAAGTAATAAAATAGAAAGATATAAAAATCGGACAGGGAAAGTAGCATTCAATGACGACAGTCAACCACAAAACACAAAAACAAACACGCAAACAGACAAACGAGAAGGCAAAAGTAATAAAAAATGCAAAAGACATCACAAACACAAAAGGGTTGACAATAGGGCTTCCGCATTGGAATGGTCAGTGGCCAAAAAGGCCACTGGGATGGGATTGGGTGGGGGGGGGGGGGGGGGGGGGGGGGAGGGCGGTTAAACCAGGTTATAGGGTGCACTAAACCTCACACTTACCCTATTGTCATCCCAATTAAACGGGACAGTGTAAATAAAGAAATCACCGCCATGAAATATTCTCTAATCAACAAGGCAGCGTTAAAAGGCAATATAAGTAAAAAAAAAACTAGATGCTCGTGTATATATAAATACAAAAAAAAAAGCCTAGAAAGTCACAATGAAGGAACTCGATGACTTGGCAGAAGCCAGAGCAACAAGAGAATAAACCATTGAGGGCACGACAAGACAAGACCGCGGACAAACATCAAACGCCACCGTCCGGTCATCGTACAATTAAAGAGGAAAGAGTAAAGCATGCAGTACGTTGCAAAATGATAGGGTCATGACCTCTTTTGATAAACCTTTTAACAAGTTTAACAAAGATAGTATGAAAGTGATCATGACCAACAATATTACGAAGTTTGTAAATCACATCACCATAGAAGTCAGGTTGTGATAGTCCTTGTCGCAGAAGAGTCCTTAAATTGCTTTTAAATTTTGAAAGAAGATCAGGGTTACGATAATACAATTTTGCAAAGGTTTTACTAAGTTTATGGTAACGGTAACCCAGATGGAGTAGCTTTTTAGTTATACAAAGATTACGAATATTAAAGTCCTCAACTCGAGTACAAGCTCTTGAAAAACTAATAAGTTGAGACACATAGACCGCATAAGAAGTTGCTCGGGGAACATCCCCATCTAAGTGGGGATAATTAACAATGTCAAAATTAAAATCATCTCCCTTGTCAAAGATTTTGCTAATAGTTTCAGCATTTTCAAAAAAGAGATCTAAATCAAGAAAAGAAGCGTTATTATCAGAAATATTAGCCTTGTTAAGCTGAAGTTCTTTAGGATAAATATTATGAATCAATGTTCAATATGTCATCCAGATACCGAGAGGTGTCATTAAAGGCTTCAATAACATCTGCCTGGGTATCTGGTGAAAGACTCAACATGAAATCTCTTTTATAGCAATATAAAAACAAATCTGCGACAAGTGGTGCACATGTCGTACCCATAGGGATACCAACAATTTGTCTATAAACGGTGGTTCCATACTTGACGAAAATATTATCTAATAGGAAAATGAGTGCTTCACAAACGTCATCGCAAGTCTACGTAGTGTAATTATCTAAACTGCCGTTAGTAAAAAACGCTTTAATATTATTACAGGCCAAAAATGTAATATTTTCCCTAGCGAATGTTTTTTGAATGAGCGCAATAAGCTTGTCTTTAATAAGGTGATGTGGTAAGGTAACGTATATAGTGTAGAGAAGTCATAAGTGCTTACTGATGAAACTTGACGTTTACTGAACATTTCATCAAGGACATCTCCTGAATTTTTTATAGACCAAAATAAATTAATCCCAGAGTTTTCATAAGTTTTATCACTGACAATATAGTTTAACGTGATGTTTGGAGATGTTTGTTGTGGTGCAGGCACTAGAATTCGAAATAAAGCGGGCCTTATACGGATTTTTATGTAATGTAGGAATCCAATACATAGTAAGCAGTTTATTTTGCTTATCGTCTACATCAGCCTTGAAAGTACTGAACCGAGTGATATGTGCGGAAACAACATCATCCTCAGTATACGAATTGGTGCTGCCGAGTTCCAGAGATAAACATTTGACGTAATGTAGGCGTCAAACAATATTTATATTATTAGCTGCTTTATCTTGTGTTCTCTTGTGGATATGTTTATGTTGTCTGGACCCAGGGCCCCATTTCATGAAACAACTTTTGACGACTGTGATCGTTTGTATATTTCTTAAATGCTTTGCAATGAATTACATTTTATAAATAAACGCGATTTCCATGATTTTCCTATACATGTCATATAACTTCGTGCACACATAATTATCTGTATTGAATTATTATTCAATCGAACATTCAGTATAATATGTCGCATAATTAAGTTCGCTCTATTGAAGTTACAATCAGGCAAACCAGATAGGAATGGCAATGTCTACATATTGAAAGTATAGTCGGTAAATCATTTGCAAATGTGAAGTCTCAGTGGAGGTTAAGTTACAGTGTAATTAAGTTGTTTTGAATATAAAAAAATCTGCTGGTTTATTAAAATGTAATATTGCATTTGAATAGTTGTTAACGTTATGATTACAAGTAATCGCTGTCATACGAGATATGTGCGTACCGACAAGGTTTTAAAAAGTTTCCTGCTGCATACATTCAGGGTTTTAACATTGTATCGGTAATAGGACTGTAAATATAAGGCTTATTTCTTTTCAATCTTAAATATTTCAAGATCACGAACACTTGATACAGTTTACTGTCTAGCATTGGCAACATCATTGAACACATCAATCAGGTTCTATTAATGATTTTACAGCCATATTTTAAAATCCACTAGGACGGTTAATAGCATGTGTTAAATAAATAGCTAAACATTTAAAAATTTGAGTTACAATCAATATTTTCGTAAGAGAAAAACATCCAGGGTCGGGATATGCAACCTCCCAAACACACATTTATTGGTCAGGATATAAACAAAGGAAAATTGATGTTATTTGGTTGACATACTTGAATAACAGTACACGGTTTTGTCGTCACACTATTATTACAAATGTGATCATGGTGATTGTTATTATAGAACGGAAGTGATATTTAGATATGTAATGCTGTAAACGGATATCCCCACCCACCCCTCCACTATGTTACATCAATCCCTTCAACATTTTCAATTGTATATGCAGACCCGGGCCTACAGGGCCTATTGTAGCTAGCTGGCCTGCGTACATGGAATACCCTTAGGGATGCCACCTCGCACGTGCTTCCAGTTTCAAATGTGTTTCTGCCAGGACCTGTTTAATATATGTTTCTGCACAAACGGTCAATACGTTTGTATTTACAATCAAGCGCCGAAGAAGATCAAGACTGTTTACAATCAAGCGTCTAAGATGATCAAGACTAGGGCTGGGGTTCATTCGCAACATATCGTACACTGCTTCGCAGCATTACTCGAATATAATACGCAGGTTTCCATATTGGTTACGTCATCGCGTCTTAGATTCCCGCCAAAACCGCCAAAACAAATTCGCATTCTAAATCAGTTATCAAGCACATGTTGCAATGTTATTCAGCCGATTGCTCCATCAATAGTTTATTTACATGAAAGCAATGATAAAACCTTCATCTGCGTTGTAAAAAACAAAAACTCAACGCAAATTATACATCAACAAGTGTGGTTAGCGGCCATATTGTTTACATAGCAAGAGTGCACTATTTTCTGTGCCGTTGCCTTCCGGCGAACATAATGTCAAGATTTTGAACATACCGAAGCGCCGTGATACACGCGAGGCGGGATCCCGAAGAATGACGGGGTTGGTCGAGCTTTCACGATTGGGTTAGGGTTGGGGTATGCGGCGGCATGGAAGCAGGGCATTGAGGATACTGAGTCTGGTGTTTTTCGTTTCATAGACATTAAACGATTCTGTATTATTTGGTAAAGATCGGATGCAAAATGAAAGTGCTAGCCTAGAGTGTTGACAAGCCACGATAAAGCATGTTCTTTTAAATAAGGGCCGTAACTCTGATGTTAAACTCGTCCATTAAAACTCTGGCCAAAACTGGATGCAAAATGCAGGTGCTTAATTAAGTGCTGACATTCAAAAAACAAGGGCCTGCATCGCTCTACTAGCTACCCCCGGGGCGGGGCCCAAATTTGACCCCAGGTTCACCATTTGAACATACTTGGTAGAGGATCCAAAAGCTGATAATAAATAAAAGATATTAAACCTTTATATCTTGTAGTTTCAGAGAAGATTTTTGAAGTTCCTCTTTAAAAATAAAATAAAAATTAAAATAAAAAAATAAAAATTATTATTTTTTTATTAATATAAACAAATAAAAATAAATATGCTTGCAGTGAGATTTGAACCCACGACCCTTTGAGTTTGGAGTATGCATTACCAAATATTGAAAAAGGGCCATAACCCCGGTGTTACTTTTTCGATCTGCCTGGTTCTCAAACTCGTTAGAGCTTTCATTGATATCAACAATGTGGCCAAGTTTGGGAAAGATCGACTTCAAAATGAAGGTGCTAGAGTGTTCACAAGGCTGAAAATGGCATATTTAAAAAATTCACAAATTAACTCTGGTGTTCCTGGTCCGATATAGCTAGTTTTCGAACTTTACCGAGCTTTTATTGATATTAAAAATATCTTAAAGTTTGTTAAAGACCGGGTAGAAAATGAAATGAAGGTGCTAGAGTGTTCATAAGGCAGAATATGGCATTTTTCAGCAAAGCAAGGGTCATAACTCTGCTGTTACTCATTCAATTTGGCTAGTTTTCGGACTTGTCCGAGTTTTCATTGATAATAACAATCAGTGTAATTTGGTAAAGATCAAATAATAAATAAAGGTGCTAGGCTGTTCACATGGCAGAAAATGGCATTTTTCAGAAAAAAAACAGGGCCATAACTCTAGTGTTACTGATCCGATTTGGCTGGTTTTCAAACATGTCCGAGCTGTCATTAATATTAGCAATATATGCAAATTTGATAAAGATCAAATAATAAATGAAGGTGCTAGAGCGTTCACAAGGCAGAAAATAGCATTTTTTTCAGAAAAAAACAAGGGTCATAACTCCACTGTTACTGATCCGATATGGCTGGTTTTCGACGTTGTCTGTGCTTTTATTAATATTAACAATATGTGCAAGTTTGGTAAAAATCAAATAAATCAAATAAATGAAGGTGCTAGAGAGACAGAACATGGAATATTTTAGAAAAAAACAAGGGCCATAACTCTGGTGTTACTGACCCAATTCAGCTGTTTTTCAAACTTTTCTAAGCCGTCATTGGTATTAACAATCTGTGCACGTCTGGTAAAGATCAAATAATAAATGAAGGTACTAGAGCGTTCACAAGGCAGAAAATAGCATTTTTCAGAAGAAAAACTCCGCTTTTACTGATCCGATTTGGCTGGTTTTCAAATATTTCTGAGCTTTCATTGATATTAACAATCTGTGCAAGCTTGATAAAGATCAAATAATAAATGAAGGTTTACGAACTTATCCGAGCTTTCATTGATATAAATGTTTCGTAAAGATCCGATTAATAATGAAGGCCCTAGAGTGTTCACAAGGCAAAGGTTAACGGATGGACGACGTCATCCCATAGAGGACGACAGTACTGAGAATGCAAGGTTTGATAGGAAACTTAAAGACTGTATGAATATTTGCACGACATTTAAAATTTCCATAAAGACATAGTTTTAGCCAAATTGGCGATCTTGGTCGACCTACAACAATCTTAGAGGGTCGATCCATTCTAAATATATAATATTGTGATCAAGTGTCATTAAACTGTTTCAAATCTAGACTAGAATATTATTTTATGAAATTGCTGATGGATAGACAGATTTGTGTTGTATGGCCAAGCTGTCACTCAAGATGACCTCCACTCTAAAGTTATGTCATATACAGAGTGGCGAGTATTAAGTAGTCTTCCGGGAACCAGATGCACAAGAGGGCCTGCCTGTATCCCTCTACTGGTTTGAATAGTCTAAGGCCTACTGGAAAACTTTTTTTTTAAAAATCAAAGGCTAGATAACTCTGATGTGTCTAGTCTGATGCAACTGGTTTTGAACTTGTCCAAGTTCAGTGGCGTAACCTAGAAAAGCCTTCTACTTTGGAAGACGGATGCGGCCATTTCGACTTCGCGACTTCGCGACTTTTCGCCCTGTTAATACAAGGCTAAAAGTCGAAGGCGAAAAGTCGCCAACACGAAAAGTCGAAGGCGAAAAGTCGCCAACCCGAAAAGTCGAAGACGAAAAGTCGCAAACCCGCCGTTTTGGATGAAATTTCGACTCGCAAAGTCGCCAATCCGATATTGTAAAATTTCGACTTTTCGCCACGAAATTTCGTCCAAAACGGCGGGTTTGCGACTTTTCGCCTTCGACTTTTCGGGTTGGCGACTTTTTGCCTTGTGGAAAGGGTTAGTAACAAGGCGAAAACTCGAAGGCGAAAAGTCGAAATGGCCGCATTCGTCTTACATAAATGACTATTGCGAGTGAGTCAACAGACGGGTTTTTGACTTTTCGCCTTCGACTTTTCGGGTTAGCGACTTTTTGCCTTCGACTTTTCGTGTTGGCGACTTTTCGCCTTCGACTTTTAGCCTCTTGTATTAACAGGGCGAAAAGTCGCGAAGTCGCGAAGTCGAAATGGCCGCATCCGTCTTCCATATTCTGCTGCAGGGAGAAATAACTTAACAAGAGGCACTACCCGTTGATGCAACTTCCCTATGTCTGTCCCACAAATTGACAATAAACTTTACTTAAGTATTCACTAAAAAATAAAAATAAAAATTTATAGGTGTAAAAAAGAAATTGACTATAAGTAAATATAAGGGTAAAAGTGGCCATAATTTTGATAAAAAAACAACAACAACAAGAAACAGAACAGAACCTAGCTGGACGAAGTAGGTTAAAGTGTCACAGCCATGTGCAGTTTCATGATTTAGTCGATTTCGAAATACATGTTTACAAACAAAACATTAAATATTTTTGTAAGTACAGTGACCGAAGTCACCAAACATTACTGAGAAAATGAATATACTCCATAATATATTTTTGAAAATGGACATAAAACATTTTCTAAAATATGCATGCAAATAAAAATAAACATCAAACAAAATACAACTTGTCATCATGAATGAAAACAGATAATCTGGAGCGTGACACTTGTTATGAATGAATGCTGATAATCTGGAGCTTGACACATGTTATGAATGAAAACTCAGATAATCTGGAGCGTGACACATGTTATGAATAAAAACTCAGATAATCTGGAGCTTGACACGTGTTATGAATGAATAGATTTTGATCAGAACCTGGTCAAACACGGGCTTTCCAAATTAGATGACGTCATTACGTCACAACGGTCAGTGATCTGGCCATTTTGGATGACGTCATGTTGTTAAAACTGTCAGCGTTGACTGAGACAGACACTGATTGATTTTTATAGTAAAACAACTTAACAAATGCGATCAGTGAAAAAAAATAATGATAGACGTCATGACGTAGTCTAGAGGCACGCTTTTGCACACTAGACCCTGAACTCTACAATATAATCCAATCTTAAATACAGAATATATAAACAAAGTTTTACGCAAGCGTAAATAGCTGCCGAGAGGAAATAGCATATATCTGGGTAGGGACTGGAAACGAAGTTTTAACATAATAACATATCAAGTCACGGGTGTTAAAACAATATTGAAACAAATAATGTTGACGTAAACACGCCACGACCGTTTTTTTCTCTCTTACCAGACACGTTCATCCCGAGTTTTACCATCAGTTGTTCCCACCAAACATTTTGAATCAAGATGAGCGACCTTGCTTCTCTCTGTTCAAATACCTTGATTTGCCTTACATACTGATTACAATTCAACTTTGGAGCACGACGTGTTAGAAGTACACATCATCACAGAAATACAGGTGTTCACATGTAAGGGATGCGTGTGCGTTAGCGTGTGCATTACAACAGAGAATAACGTCTCACTGCTACCATGTGTAATTATAAGATTGCGTTATCAAAGTGAAAAACTCAAAGAAACTGTTCATTGCTACCTTACCATTACATGTGCAATTATGAAAACCATATAGGCAGCGAACAAGCAAAGTTTTACACAAACGTAAAATAGCTGCCGAGAGGAAATAGCATATATCTGGGTAGGGACTGGAAACGAAGTTTAACATAACATATCAAGTCACGGGTGTTAAAACAATATTGAAAAAAATTAATGTTGACGTAAACACGCCTGGATTTTTTTTTTCTTTCCAGACACATTCTTCCCGAGTTTTACCATCAGTTGTTCCTATCAAACATTTTAAATCAAGGTGGGCGACCTTTGTTCAAATACCTTGATTTGCCTTACATACTGATTACAATTCAACTTTGGAGCAAGACGTGCTAGAAGTACACATAAGCACAGAAATACAGGCGTTCACATGTAAGGGATGCGTGTGCGTTAGCGTGTGCATTACAACAGAGATAAACGTCTCACTGCTACCATGTGTAATTATAAGATTATCAAAGTGAAAAACTCAAAGAAACTGTTCATTGCTATCTTACCATTACATGTGCAATTATGAAAACCATATAGGCAGCGAACAAGCAAGGTTTTACGCAAGCGTAAAATAGCTGCCGAGAAACAAGAAGATAACATAATAATATATCAAGTCAGGGGTGTTAAAACAATATTGAAAAAAATAAACGTTGTCACTGAGACATAAACACACCAGGACTGTTGTTTTTTACATTCTTCCCGATTTTTACCATCAGTTCTTCCTACCAAGCATTTTAAATCAATGTGAGCGACTTCGCTACTTTCTGTTCAAATATCATTCACCCTTGTAACACGACGTGCTAGAAATACACATCAGCACAGAAATATTGTTCACAGGTAAGGGATACGTGTACATCAGAGTGTGCATTACAACACATATAAACTGTTCACTGTTTTCATGTGTAATTATAATATTTCGTTATCAAAGTGAAAAATGTAATGGAACTGTTGCTACGTTACCATTTGCAATAGTGAAAACCATAATTAATGAAAATTAAAAAAAAAATGGAAATCAGCAGGGTTGAACCCTACTTTCCTCGGCAATAACACGTCGCCTCGATCAACTGCGCTATTGAGGCTTGTAAACGTTTAGTCGCTAATATACATATAATCGTTATGATTTCATGCTACATTTCAGTAGACTGGTTTACGAAAACCTCATTTCAGCAAGTGGAATGGTAACCTTTCAACATTACAAAATATGTATTTATACCATTCAAGTTTTTCAGACGAGTTCTCTAGGAATTCAAGTTGTAAAGCATGCTTATTGCCACTTACATGAGTCACAGTCTGTTAACCATAGACAGATATAAAACCTATATAAGGCAGCTGAATAAACCCATCGAGTAGTGTATAAGACGGCGGTATTTACGAGAATACCGCATTATAAATGGGTATTATTCCATAAAAAGTTATTCCATTAAAATACAGATTTGCACTTATTCCATTCCAATACTTGCGGTTTCATTCAGTTTCATTTACGATTTCATTATGCTCCGTAAAAAATCCCGGACTGAAGATCCCGGAAATATTGCCGCATTCTACACTTTAGTAGACTGCTCAATAAAACGGCAAGCTTAGAACATTGGAAAATATGTGTTTATACCATTCAAGTTTTTTAGACGGGTTCCCTAGGAATTGAAGTTCTAATGCATGCTTACTGTCGGCTACGTGATCCACAGTCTGTTCAAAACCCATACAAGAGTCAGCTGCCTTCAGCTGAATAACCATAAAAGACTTCCATATAACAATCCAGTGGTGTTCTAATGTATAAACATGTTTCTTTATTTCCTATTATCATTAATAATAATTCACTGACATCGTGAATCACTAAAACCCTTTCGAAATAGTTGTTGTTATATACAATTATACATAATAAATATATTGAAACAACTCTAAATATATTGAAACAACTCTTCCCACGGAAATCTCGCTTAATTTGGGCTCTTTGCGCGAATATAACACTGTCAAGCAAAGGTGTGTGTGACGTCACATCGTGTCAGCAAAAACTAGCTTGAAAAAAAATCGCCCACAACTCATACATAATGAGATTATCGTAGAGTTTCTCGACCTGTTTATTTGCATTATAGTTGTTTTCAGCATCCAATACGTTCGTCTAGAATAGATTAGCATGCATGTACGACTTGAAGGCTCGATTTATGGGGGGAAATGTAGTTTATCCGCCATATGGCGATGAGGAGGCGCCAAAAGCAAGGACTATGAATGCAAGTTGATAAATCAACCTTGCCGAATGCAAGTTGATAAATCAACCTTGCATTCAAAAACCGAAGAATAAATATTTTTATAATGATAGTTTGCAGTTGGTCTAAAAGTGTCTTGTACTTTATAATACATGCACTAAGTAGTTTTGACCATATGTATATCATTCGGTAAAAGACCATTTGCATTATAAAGAGAAATTGGAAATCAGGTATACAGCATATTTTCACCTCGACCACTCGGCCATCTTCTGATTTCTTTGCTATGCTTCGCGGCTTTAGGACCAGGATCTATCAGCAAAGCATGTGACAGGCTGAGACTAAGCATATTTTTGAGGGTATACATAAGATAAGATAAGATGTATCATGACAATACATAATAAATATAAAACATGTATTTGGAAAAAAGCTTCGTTTTGTTATATAAACTATATGTTTGCTGGATAAACTAATAAATGTTATGCCAAACTCACAGTATTGAAAGGGGTAATGTCCGTAACTTTTAGCTTATAAAACACGAAATAATTACGTTGACAAACATTAAACACTTACCATTATTGAATATTTACAAAATAAAAACAAGATTGTTTGACAGAATTTAATAGCGGTACAAAAAGAGTTTGAACTCGCAGCCAAAACTAATATTACACTCACGGGTAATAATCGTGAGAGCGCAATAGTCGAGAGCGCTACCAACTGAGCTAAGCGGGCCAGTTATATTACGCAATACATACTATATTACGCAATACAAAATATGCTAAAGTAAGAAATGACTTTATGACAGAGATCTCTAATACATGTAAAATTGTCAATACTTTGTCAAGCAAAAATCAGTTTGTTTTCTTGTTAAGTAATGCAGATGAATATATAATCAACAGAACAGCAGGGTTTATTTACACATGTTATACCATGAGACTTAATCATTTGAACTGTAATCTAAGTAACAAAACATGTCTGTCATACTAGTCTTATAAATCATGGCCTTTTCCATAAAAAATAGCCTAATGTGCACTTAACTGTAGCTGTAAGAACTTATTGAAGTTCTTTAATTGATAAACTGTTATTGTGGTTGTATGCCTTTCTAATTAGATGTTTACTTATGTTAATTGTGTTGTATAAATCAGAATTAAGCTTTTGTTATTTTATAACCTCATTTATATGCAAATTATTGTGTGATCACTATGCCAGTGATGCCCCCATGATCGGAAATAAAAGATATTCTATTCTACTATACATAGAAAACAGAAACTGTAAATACTGTGGGATCCACATTATTTACAAACAATATAATAAAACTTTCTTTTTTTCAAACTCAAGAATATGTTACCACAGGGTCTATGCTCATGTTTTCATTTCACTGAATAAAAATCAGACAGTTATTTGGTTATGCTCAATATCTGCTAACTTACGGCCAGTGTCTGTTTACTCGAATAATATTAGAACTAGAACCAAAACCAACGTAAAAGGCCAATCGAGCGTTGATCGCACACTTCCGCTTTTTGTCTCATGCTATCCACTCCTCTTTGCCCACTCACTATTTTCTCATTTTATCTGTCTTTCGATTACTATTTACACAGTTGATCTTATATGATCGGTCCTAAGGACTGAAATGATCAGACAATCCCAGCTAGCATTCGTGCGATGATGCTGGCAAGATATTGGAAGTGATGAATACATGAACGGATATACGAGTAACTGGAGTGGGTGGGGAATGGTCTCCTCTCGACATGGAGTGAGATGCTCCGCTCGCTCTACAATGAGTTTATGTTCTTTCTGATCCTAACAAATACAACAAAAAGTATGAAGTGCATTTGACTAGTCCTTAAAATAATAGATTTACGTCACACATTTTGTAAGACGGAAGCCTGTATCGTAGATGTATGACCACGTGCACATTATTCAGGGTAAACTCACAGGTAGCTGTTATTTGTTGAAAACAAACATATTTCAAAGTTTTTAACGCCATTAAAAGTGTAAGTTTTTAAAAAAAATATTGTGTTTATTTTTTAATTAAAATGTCCCCAAGATCGATTGTTACAGTGTTATGTACATGTTAATGTTAGAAGTTATCCACATTCCCCATAAATCTGGTGACTGATCAAATTCATGTATTGAAAGAAGTAAAATCAGAATTATGCGAAAAAATCGTGCATACCAAACTTATCTTTTTAATGTAGTTGAGCACTAGCGGATCCAGTGGGGGGGCGCACCCGGCGCGCGCCCCCACTAAAAATTCCGGATCAGACATGTATGTCCATTTTACTGTATATAAAATATCAAATACGCCCTCAGTATAAAAAATTTTCTCACTCGCTTCGCTCGCTCAAAGCATCATGGCTAATGAGTGGTTTAATTAACACATTGTTAAATCCTTTTATTTGAAAACGGACTTTTTTATTCATACATGTATGTCCATGTTACTGTAGATAATATATCAAACAATTTCGATGCACACCCTCGGTATAAAAAAAATTCTCGCTCGCTCGACGCATAATGGCTAATGAGTGGTTTAATTAACACATTGTTAAATCCTTTTATTTGAAAACGGACTTTATAATTCATACATGTATGTCCATGTTACTGTAGATAATATATCAAACAATTTCGATGCACGCCCTCAGTATAAAAATAATTCTCGCTCGCTCGACGCATAATGGCTAATGAGTGTTTTAATTAACACATTGTTAAATCCTTTTATTTGAAAACGGACTTTTTATTCATACATGTATGTCCATGTTACTGTAGATAATAAATCAAACAATTTCGTTGCACGCCCTCAGTATAAAAAAATTCTTGCTCGCTCGACGCAAAATGGCTAATGAGTGGTTTAATTAACACATTGTTAAATCCTTTTATTTGAAAACGGACTTTTTTATTCATACATGTATGTCCATGTTACTGTAGATAATATATCAAACCATTTCGATGCACGCCCTCAGTATAAAAAAAATTCTCGCTCGCTCGACGCATAATGGCTAATGAGTGGTTTAATTAACACATTGTTAAATCCGTTTATTTGAAAACGGACTTTTTTTATTCATACATGTATGTCCATGTTACTGTAGATAAAATATCAAACAATTTCGTTGCACGCCCTCAGTATAAAAAAAATTCTCGCTCGCTTGACGCATAATGGCTAATGAGTGGTTTAATTAACACATTGTTAAATTCTTTTATTTGAAAACGGACTTTTGTTATTCATACGTGTATGTCCATGTTACTGTAGATAAAACATCAAACAATTTAGATGGACGCCCTCAGTATAATTTGTTTTCTCGCTCGCTCCACGCATAATGGCTAATAAGTGGTTTAATTAACACATTGTTAAATATTTTTATTTGAAAACTGACTTTTTTACCCTATAAATGCACTACCGCAAACGTTTTATGAGGCTAGAGACGGACCCGAAAATTGACCAAAATATTACGCCCCCCCTAAGCTGAAATCCTGGATCAGCCCCTGTTGAGTATATATCTTTAAAATTTAATATCTGTTTGTTTAGTATGTGGGATGTTACTAATTGACAGATACATACCTGTCAATTCTCGCGCGAGACAGTTTTTGTGTTATATCACGCATACATTCTACGTTCTCACGCATTTTGAAAATTCAACCTAAGTTGGTATATTTTAACATAAAATCGATAAAATTTAGTATTGTTTAACCATGCATATAAATGTATGTACGTCTATGGTTTAACCCATATTTTCTTATGGTATGGCTTCCATATATTGACGATAGTCATCGGCATGTACTTGTGACATGCTGCTTATCTTCGGCAATCTTTTGACGTCGGTGTTTATCCACTAACATATATCTTACGTGCTGAAGTTCTTATGACAAATGTTAGGCCTAAATTAAAATATTGTTTGGTAGGTACACAGGCACCCGGCACAGAGCTAGGATAGTAAAAGATGGACTTGAGTGGTTAAAATATTGAGTTCTGAACCCCCCAAAAATGGTTAAATATATCAGTTATATATATCATATGTATATATATTATATACTGATAATTGATTTCTGGACCCCACACAAATGGTTATATATATGTACTCGTCGGGGGCCACTTTCCGTCACTTATGTATACATAAACTAATTTTTCAGACAAATCTATGTATCCTGAACATTTTTACTCTATTTTCTGTTGGGTTACCTCTTTCTGGAAATTTGATACCAAAGAATTTTGTTTTATATAAATTATCGAAGTGGCACGTGACCTTTTTATAAATAGACTAAAACTGAGAAATCATTTTGTTTACAAGCCCAGTTTCCGTCATGTATTTTATCGAGTGATAGATTCAACTAGGTCAAGATACAGTAAACTTTTATGAATTAGAAACTTGTTTGCAAGTCTATTCAACAAATTCATTATCGATTGTTATAACACGTCAATGAAAAATGTTCAACGACGACAATTTACAGTAACTTAGTGTAAATCAAACAGATACAGGTTGTACGAGTTGCTTCTCTTTGGTTAAACTATATAATCACGGTATATTTTAACTGCGTCTACTGAAGAGTGATAAAAATATGACGTCATTACAGTGTTATTTTTTTAATAGTTTATTATGCGGCAGTATGCGCGCGCGCATCTCCAACGCCATATAATCAAGTAAACACATGTTTCGGAGAAATCCCTTTTGTTTTTGTACCGCTCATTTACTTTTTGGTTGTTTTTCCTGGTTTCCAATCTTCAGTTATAAACGTCTGACAATAAGTGACATCGCGTAAGTAATTTGCAGTGTAAAAACGTTTTTAGCTCTACTGGCCGAAGGCCAGCAGAGCCAATGGGATGCCGAGTTGTCCGTCGTCCGTCCGTTGTTAACTTTTGTCTCGTTAACCAGCCAGATCGGACAAGTAACAGCAGAGTTATGGTCCTTGATTTAGTTAAAAATGCTATATTGCTAAATTTTGCCTCGTTAAGACGATAGGGCCTTCATTTTTCATCCTATCTTTACCAAACTTTACCACATTGTTAATATCAATGAAAGCTCGGACAAGTTCGAAAACCAGCCAGATCAGACCAGTAACAGCGGAGTTATGGTCCTTGATTTAGTTAAAAATGCTATATTGCTATATTTTGCCTCGTTAAGACAATAGGGCCTTCGTTTTTCATCCTATCTTTACCACATTGTTAATATCAATGAAAGCTCGGACAAGTTCGAAAACCAGCCATATCGGACTAGTATCAGCGGAGTTGTAGCCCTTGATTTAGTTAAAAATGCTATGTTTTGCATCGTTAAGACGATAGGGGCTTCATTGTTCATCCGATCTTTACCAATCTTTATCAGATTGTTAATGTCGTTGAAAGCTTGAACAAGTTTGAAAAACAGCCATATCGGACCAGTAACAGCGAAGTTATGGCCCTTGATTTAGTTAAAAATGCTATATTTTGCCTCGTTAAGACGATAGGGGCTTCATTGTTCATCCGATCTTTACCAAACTTGATCAGATTGTTAATATCAATGAAAGCTTGGACAAGTTTGAAAACCAGCCATATCGGACTAGTAACAGCGGAGTTATGGCCCTTGATTTAGTTAAAAATGCTATATTTTGCCTCGTTAAGACTATAGGGGCTTCATTGTTCATCCGATCTTTACCAAACTTAATCAGATTGTTAATATCAATAAAAGCTCGAACAAGTTCTAAATCCAGCCATATCGGACCAGTAACATCGGAGTTATGGCCCTTAATTTACTTCAAAATGATATTTTTTTTCTCGTTAAGACGATAGGGCCTTCATTTTTCATCCGATCTTTACCAAACTTCACCAGATTGTTAATGTCTATGAAAGCTTTGTCAGGTTCGAAAAACAACCAGATCGGCCCAGTAACAGCGGAGTTATGGCCCTTGATTTTGTTAAAAATGCTATAAT
>JAWPHD010015932.1:0-52571 GCA_037043455.1 Cyrtodaria siliqua
CAATGATGTGAACATCAATAATACAGACATGAACAAAAGCAACAACAGCATAATTATCATCATCATCATTAGTAGCAACAACAACCTAAAAACAACAACAAAGGCAGCAGCAGCAGCAGCAGCAACAACAACAGCAGCAACAACAGCATAATCAGTAGCAATAACAGCAGCAGCAACACAACAACATGAGAAAGAAAAAGAAATCAAACAAAATAAAACAATAAAACAACAAAACAATTACAATCACCTGAACAAATAACCTGAACAATAGCATCATCATCATCATCAGCAGCAGCAGCAGCAGCAGCAGCAGCAGCAGCAGCAGCAGCAGCAACATCCTGAAAAACAACAACAACAATGACATGAACAAAGAACCTGAACAACAGCAACAGCAACAACAACAGCAGCAACAACTACCTGAAAAACAACAAAGACCTGAACAAAGAACCTGAACAATAGCAACAGCAGCAGCAACAAAACAACAACAACAAAACATCGGCAACAACAACAATGATATGAAAAACAACAACAACAATACAGACATGAACTAAAACAACAACAGCATAATCATCATCATCATCATCATCAGTAGCAGCAACAACAACCTGAAAACAACAACAATGGCCTGAACAAATAACCTGAACAGCAGCAGCAGCAACAACAACAGCAACAGTAGCAGTAGCAACCTTAAAACAACAACAACCTGAGAAACAACAACAATGACCTAAACAAACTTGAACAACAGAAACAGTAACAACAACAGCAGCAGCAACACAACAACCTGAAAAAGAAAAAGAAATCAAACAAAATAAAACAAAAACAAAACAATAACAAACACCTGAACAAATAACCTGAACAATACATCATCATCATCATCATCATCATCATCAGTAGCAGCAGCAGCAGCAACTACAACATCCTGAAAAACAACAACAATGACCTGAACAAAGAACCTGAACAACAGCAACAGCAACAACAACAGCAGCAACAACAACCTGAAAAACAACAAAGACCTGAACAAACCTGAACAATTGCAGCAGCAACAGCAACAACAACAACAACAACCGCAGCATCCTGGAAAACAACAGCAACAACAACTACACGTACAAAGACCCTGAACCACAGCAACTGCAACTGCAACAGCAACAGCAGCAGCAAAAAAAAACAACACACAACAACAGCATAATCATCATCATCATCAGTAGCAGCAGCAGCATCAACAACCTAAACAGCAGCAACAACAACAGCAACAACAACAGCAACAGCAGCTGCAGCAACCTTAAAACAACAACAACAACAATGACCAGAACAAATAACCTGAACAGCAGCAACAGCAAAAACAACAGCAGCATAAGCAGTAGCAATAACAGCAGCAGCAAGACAACAACATGAGAAAGAAAAAGAAATAAAACAAAATAAAACAATAAAACAACAACAAAACTATAACAATCACCTGAACAAATAACCTGAACAATTGCATCATCATCATCATCATCATCATCATCATCATCAGCAGCAGCAGCAGCAGCAACATCCTGAAAAACAACAACAACTATGACCTGAACAAAGAACCTGAACAACAGAAACAGTAAAAACAACAGCAGCAACAGCAGCAACAGCAACAACAACCTGAAAAACAACAAAGACCTGAACAAAAAACCTGAACAATAGCACCAGCAACAGCAACAACAACCACAGCAGCAACCTGGAAAACAACAACAACAACTACCCGTACAAAGAACCTGAACTACAGCAACTGCAACAACAACAGCAGCAGCAGCAGCAGCAGCAAAAAACACACAAGAACAACAGCATAATCATCATCATCATCAGTAGCAGCAGCAGCAAAAACCTTAGAACTAACAACACCAACATCCCGAACAAAGAACCTGAACAATAGCAACCGCAACAGCAGCAGCAGCAACACAAAAACCTGAACCTGAACAATACATCATCATCATCATCATCATCATCAGTAGCAGCAGCAGCAACAACAACATCCTGAAAAACAACAAAAATGATCTGAACAAAGAACCTGAACAACAGCAACCATCAACAGCAGCAACAGCAACAACAACCTGAAAAACAACAAAGACCTGAACAAACCCGAACAATAGCAGCAGCAACAGCAACAACAACAACAGCAGCAACCTTGAAAACAACAGCAACAACAACTACCCGTACAAAGACCCTGAACTACAGCAACTGCAACAACAACAGCAGCAGCAGCAGCAGCAAAAAAAACACAACAACAGCATAATCATCATCATCATCAGTAGCAGCATCAGCAATAACAACAACCTGAACAAACAACCTGAACAGCAGCAACAGCAGCAAAACAACAACAACAAAACTACAACAATGGCAACAACAACAATGATGTGAACATCAATAATACAGACATGAACAAAAGCAACAACAGCATAATTATCATCATCATCATTAGTAGCAACAACAACCTAAAAACAACAACAAAGGCAGCAGCAGCAGCAGCAGCAACAACAACAGCAGCAACAACAGCATAATCAGTAGCAATAACAGCAGCAGCAACACAACAACATGAGAAAGAAAAAGAAATCAAACAAAATAAAACAATAAAACAACAAAACAATTACAATCACCTGAACAAATAACCTGAACAATAGCATCATCATCATCAGCAGCAGCAGCAGCAGCAGCATCAGCAGCAGCAGCAGCAGCAACATCCTGAAAAACAACAACAACAATGACATGAACAAAGAACCTGAACAACAGCAACAGCAACAACAACAGCAGCAACAACTACCTTAAAAAACAACAAAGATCCGAACAAAGAACCTGAACAATAGCAACAGCAGCAGCAACAAAACAACAACAACAAAACATCGGCAACAACAACAATGATATGAAAAACAACAACAACAATACAGACATGAACTAAAACAACAACAGCATTATCATCATCATCATCATCATCAGTAGCAGCAACAACAACCTGAAAACAACAACAATGGCCTGAACAAATAACCTGAACAGCAGCAGCAGCAACAACAACAGCAACAGTAGCAGTAGCAACCTTAAAACAACAACAACCTGAGAAACAACAACAATGACCTAAACAAACTTGAACAACAGAAACAGTAACAACAACAGCAGCAGCAACACAACAACCTGAAAAAGAAAAAGAAATCAAACAAAATAAAACAAAAACAAAACAATAACAAACACCTGAACAAATAACCTGAACAATACATCATCATCATCATCATCATCATCATCAGTAGCAGCAGCAGCAGCAACAACAACATCCTGAAAAACAACAACAATGACCTGAACAAAGAACCTGAACAACAGCAACAGCAACAACAACAGCAGCAACAGCAACAACAACCTGAAAAACAACAAAGACCTGAACAAACCTGAACAATTGCAGCAGCAACAGCAACAACAACAACAACAACCGCAGCATCCTGGAAAACAACAGCAACAACAACTACACGTACAAAGACCCTGAACCACAGCAACTGCAACTGCAACAGCAACAGCAGCAGCAAAAAAAAAACACACAACAACAGCATAATCATCATCATCATCAGTAGCAGCAGCAGCATCAACAACCTGAACAAATAACCTAAACAGCAGCAGCAGCAACAACAACAGCAACAACAACAGCAACAGCAGCTGCAGCAGCAGCAACCTTAAAACAACAACAACAACAATGACCAGAACAAATAACCTGAACAGCAGCAACAGCAAAAACAACAGCAGCATAAGCAGTAGCAATAACAGCAGCAGCAAGACAACAACATGAGAAAGAAAAAGAAATAAAACAAAATAAAACAATAAAACAACAACAAAACTATAACAATCACCTGAACAAATAACCTGAACAATTGCATCATCATCATCAGCAGCAGCAGCAGCAGCAGCAGCAGCAGCAACATCCTGAAAAACAACAACAACTATGACCTGAACAAAGAACCTGAACAACAGAAACAGTAAAAACAACAGCAGCAACAGCAGCAACAGCAACAACAACCTGAAAAACAACAAAGACCTGAACAAAAAACCTGAACAATAGCACCAGCAACAGCAACAACAACCACAGCAGCAACCTGGAAAACAACAACAACAACAACTACCCGTACAAAGAACCTGAACTACAGCAACTGCAACAACAACAGCAGCAGCAGCAGCAGCAGCAGCAAAAAACACACAAGAACAACAGCATAATCATCATCATCATCAGTAGTAGCAGCAGCAGCAAAAACCTTAGAACTAACAACACCAACATCCTGAACAAAGAACCTGAACAATAGCAACCGCAACAGCAGCAGCAGCAACACAAAAACCTGAACCTGAACAATACATCATCATCATCATCATCATCATCAGTAGCAGCAGCAGCAACAACAACATCCTGAAAAACAACAAAAATGATCTAAACAAAGAACCTGAACAACAGCAACCATCAACAGCAGCAACAGCAACAACAACCTGAAAAACAACAAAGACCTGAACAAACCCGAACAATAGCAGCAGCAACAGCAACAACAACAACAGCAGCAACCTTGAAAACAACAGCACCAACAACTACCCGTACAAAAACCCTGAACTACAGCAACTGCAACAACAACCGCAGCAGCAGCAGCAGCAAAAAAAACACAACAACAGCATTATCATCATCATCATCAGTAGCAGCATCAGCAATAACAACAACCTGAACAAACAACCTGAACAGCAGCAACAGCAGCAAAACAACAACAACAAAACTACAACAATGGCAACAACAACAATGATGTGAACATCAATAATACAGACATGAACAAAAGCAACAACAGCATAATTATCATCATCATCATTAGTAGCAACAACAACCTAAAAACAACAACAAAGGCAGCAGCAGCAGCAGCAGCAGCAACAACAACAGCAGCAACAACAGCATAATCAGTAGCAATAACAGCAGCAGCAACACAACAACATGAGAAAGAAAAAGAAATCAAACAAAATAAAACAATAAAACAACAAAACAATTACAATCACCTGAACAAATAACCTGAACAATAGCATCATCATCATCAGCAGCAGCAGCAGCAGCAGCAGCAGCAGCAGCAGCAGCAGCAGCAACATCCTGAAAAACAACAACAACAATGACATGAACAAAGAACCTGAACAACAGCAACAGCAACAACAACAGCAGCAACAACTACCTGAAAAACAACAAAGACCTGAACAAAGAACCTGAACAATAGCAACAGCAGCAGCAACAAAACAACAACAACAAAACATCGGCAACAACAACAATGATATGAAAAACAACAACAACAATACAGACATGAACTAAAACAACAACAGCATAATCATCATCATCATCATCATCATCAGTAGCAGCAACAACAACCTGAAAACAACAACAATGGCCTGAACAAATAACCTGAACAGCAGCAGCAGCAACAACAACAGCAACAGTAGCAGTAGCAACCTTAAAACAACAACAACCTGAGAAACAACAACAATGACCTAAACAAACTTGAACAACAGAAACAGTAACAACAACAGCAGCAGCAACACAACAACCTGAAAAAGAAAAAGAAATCAAACAAAATAAAACAAAAACAAAACAATAACAAACACCTGAACAAATAACCTGAACAATACATCATCATCATCATCATCATCATCAGTAGCAGCAGCAGCAGCAACAACAACATCCTGAAAAACAACAACAATGACCTGAACAAAGAACCTGAACAACAGCAACAGCAACAACAACAGCAGCAACAGCAACAACAACCTGAAAAACAACAAAGACCTGAACAAACCTGAACAATTGCAGCAGCAACAGCAACAACAACAACAACAACCGCAGCAACCTGGAAAACAACAGCAACAACAACTACACGTACAAAGACCCTGAACCACAGCAACTGCAACTGCAACAGCAACAGCAGCAGCAGCAGCAAAAAAACAACACACAACAACAGCATAATCATCATCATCATCAGTAGCAGCAGCAGCATCAACAACCTGAACAAATAACCTAAACAGCAGCAGCAGCAACAACAACAGCAACAACAGCAACAGCAGCTGCAGCAGCAGCAACCTTAAAACAACAACAACAACAATGACCAGAACAAATAACCTGAACAGCAGCAACAGCAAAAACAACAGCAGCATAAGCAGTAGCAATAACAGCAGCAGCAAGACAACAACATGAGAAAGAAAAAGAAATAAAACAAAATAAAACAATAAAACAACAACAAAACTATAACAATCACCTGAACAAATAACCTGAACAATTGCATCATCATCATCATCATCATCATCATCATCAGCAGCAGCAGCAACATCCTGAAAAACAACAACAACTATGACCTGAACAAAGAACCTGAACAACAGAAACAGTAAAAACAACAGCAGCAACAGCAGCAACAGCAGCAACAGCAGCAACAGCAACAACAACCTGAAAAACAACAAAGACCTGAACAAAAAACCTGAACAATAGCACCAGCAACAGCAACAACAACCACAGCAGCAACCTGGAAAACAACAACAACAACAACTACCCGTACAAAGAACCTGAACTACAGCAACTGCAACAACAAAAGCAGCAGCAGCAGCAGCAGCAAAAAACACACAAGAACAACAGCATAATCATCATCATCATCAGTAGCAGCAGCAGCAGCAGCAGCAAAAACCTTAGAACTAACAACACCAACATCCTGAACAAAGAACCTGAACAATAGCAACCGCAACAGCAGCAGCAGCAACACAAAAACCTGAACCTGAACAATACATCATCATCATCATCATCATCATCAGTAGCAGCAGCAGCAACAACAACATCCTGAAAAACAACAAAAATGATCTGAACAAAGAACCTGAACAACAGCAACCATCAACAGCAGCAACAGCAACAACAACCACAGCAGCAACCTGGAAAACAACAACAACAACAACTACCCGTACAAAGAACCTGAACTACAGCAACTGCAACAACAAAAGCAGCAGCAGCAGCAGCAGCAAAAAACACACAAGAACAACAGCATAATCATCATCATCATCAGTAGCAGCAGCAGCAGCAGCAGCAAAAACCTTAGAACTAACAACACCAACATCCTGAACAAAGAACCTGAACAATAGCAACCGCAACAGCAGCAGCAGCAACACAAAAACCTGAACCTGAACAATACATCATCATCATCAGTAGCAGCAGCAGCAACAACAACATCCTGAAAAACAACAAAAATGATCTGAACAAAGAACCTGAACAACAGCAACCATCAACAGCAGCAACAGCAACAACAACCTGAAAAACAACAAAGACCTGAACAAACCCGAACAATAGCAGCAGCAACAGCAACAACAACAACAGCAGCAACCTTGAAAACAACAGCAACAACAACTACCCGTACAAAGACCCTGAACTACAGCAACTGCAACAACAACAGCAGCAGCAGCAGCAGCAAAAAAAACACAACAACATCATAATCATCATCATCATCAGTAGCAGCATCAGCAATAACAACAACCTGAACAAACAACCTGAACAGCAGCAACAGCAGCAAAACAACAACAACAAAACTACAACAATGGCAACAACAACAATGATGTGAACATCAATAATACAGACATGAACAAAAGCAACAACAGCATAATTATCATCATCATCATTAGTAGCAACAACAACCTAAAAACAACAACAAAGGCAGCAGCAGCAGCAGCAACAACAACAGCAGCAACAACAGCATAATCAGTAGCAATAACAGCAGCAGCAACACAACAACATGAGAAAGAAAAAAAAATCAAACACAATAAAACAATAAAACAACAAAACAATTACAATCACCTGAACAAATAACCTGAACAATAGCATCATCATCAGCAGCAGCAGCAGCAGCAGCAGCAGCAACATCCTGAAAAACAACAACAACAATGACATGAACAAAGAACCTGAACAACAGCAACAGCAACAACAACAGCAGCAACAACTACCTGAAAAACAACAAAGACCTGAACAAAGAACCTGAACAATAGCAACAGCAGCAGCAACAAAACAACAACAACAAAACATCTGCAACAACAACAATGATATGAAAAACAACAACAACAATACAGACATGAACTAAAACAACAACAGCATAATCATCATCATCAGTAGCAGCAACAACAACCTGAAAACAACAACTATGGCCTGAACAAATAACAACAACAGCAGCAGCAGCAACAACAACAGCAACAGTAGCAGTAGCAACCTTAAAACAACAACAACCTGAGAAACAACAACAATGACCTAAACAAACTTGAACAACAGAAACAGTAACAACAACAGCAGCAGCAACACAACAACCTGAAAAAGAAAAAGAAATCAAACAAAATAAAACAAAAACAAAACAATAACAAACACCTGAACAAATAACCTGAACAATACATCATCATCATCATCATCATCATCAGTAGCAGCAGCAGCAGCAACAACAACATCCTGAAAAACAACAACAATGACCTGAACAAAGAACCTGAACAACAGCAACAGCAACAACAACAGCAGCAACAGCAACAACAACCTGAAAAACAACAAAGACCTGAACAAACCTGAACAATTGCAGCAGCAACAGCAACAACAACAACAACAACCTCAGCAACCTGGAAAACAACAGCAACAACAACTACACGTACAAAGACCCTGAACCACAGCAACTGCAACTGCAACAGCAACAGCAGCAGCAGCAGCAAAAAAAACACACACAACAACAGCATAATCATCATCATCATCAGTAGCAGCAGCAGCATCAACAACCTGAACAAATAACCTAAACAGCAGCAGCAGCAACAACAACAGCAACAACAACAGCAACAGCAGCTGCAGCAGCAGCAACCTTAAAACAACAACAACAACAATGACCAGAACAAATAACCTGAACAGCAGCAACAGCAAAAACAACAGCAGCATAAGCAGTAGCAATAACAGCAGCAGCAAGACAACAACATGAGAAAGAAAAAGAAATAAAACAAAATAAAACAATAAAACAACAACAAAACTATAACAATCACCTGAACAAATAACCTGAACAATTGCATCATCATCATCATCATCATCATCATCATCAGCAGCAGCAGCAGCAGCAGCAACATCCTGAAAAACAACAACAACTATGACCTGAACAAAGAACCTGATCAACAGAAACAGTAAAAACAACAGCAGCAACAGCAACAACAACCTGAAAAACAACAAAGACCTGAACAAAAAACCTGAACAATAGCACCAGCAACAGCAACAACAACCACAGCAGCAACCTGGAAAACAACAACAACAACAACTACCCGTACAAAGAACCTGAACTACAGCAACTGCAACAACAACAGCAGCAGCAGCAGCAGCAGCAAAAAACACACGAGAACAACAGCATAATCATCATCATCATCAGTAGCAGCAGCAGCAGCAGCAGCAAAAACCTTAGAACTAACAACACCAACATCCTGAACAAAGAACCTGAACAATAGCAACCGCAACAGCAGCAGCAGCAACACAAAAACCTGAACCTGAACAATACATCATCATCATCATCATCATCATCAGTAGCAGCAGCAGCAACAACAACATCCTGAAAAACAACAAAAATGATCTGAACAAAGAACCTGAACAACAGCAACCATCAACAGCAGCAACAGCAACAACAACCTGAAAAACAACAAAGACCTGAACAAACCCGAACAATAGCAGCAGCAACAACAACAACAGCAGCAACCTTGAAAACAACAGCAACAACAACTACCCGTACAAAGACCCTGAACTACAGCAACTGCAACAACAACAGCAGCAGCAGCAGCAGCAAAAAAAACACAACAACAGCATAATCATCATCATCATCAGTAGCAGCATCAGCAATAACAACAACCTGAACAAACAACCTGAACAGCAGCAACAGCAGCAAAACAACAACAACAAAACTACAACAATGGCAACAACAACAATGATGTGAACATCAATAATACAGACATGAACAAAAGCAACAACAGCATAATTATCATCATCATCATTAGTAGCAACAACAACCTAAAAACAACAACAAAGGCAGCAGCAGCAGCAGCAGCAGCAACAACAACAGCAGCAACAACAGCATAATCAGTAGCAATAACAGCAGCAGCAACACAACAACATGAGAAAGAAAAAGAAATCAAACAAAATAAAACAATAAAACAACAAAACAATTACAATCACCTGAACAAATAACCTGAACAATAGCATCATCATCATCATCAGCAGCAGCAGCAGCAGCAGCAGCAGCAGCAGCAGCAGCAGCAGCAGCAGCAGCAGCAGCAGCAGCAACATCCTGAAAAACAACAACAACAATGACATGAACAAAGAACCTGAACAACAGCAACAGCAACAACAACAGCAGCAACAACTACCTGAAAAACAACAAAGACCTGAACAAAGAACCTGAACAATAGCAAGAGAAGCAGCAACAAAACAACAACAACAAAACATCGGCAACAACAACAATGATATGAAAAACAACAACAACAATACAGACATGAACTAAAACAACAACAGCATAATCATCATCATCATCATCATCAGTAGCAGCAACAACAACCTGAAAACAACAACAATGGCCTGAACAAATAACCTGAACAGCAGCAGCAGCAACAACAACAGCAACAGTAGCAGTAGCAACCTTAAAACAACAACAACCTGAGAAACAACAACAATGACCTAAACAAACTTGAACAACAGAAACAGTAACAACAACAGCAGCAGCAACACAACAACCTGAAAAAGAAAAAGAAATCAAACAAAATAAAACAATAAAACAACAAAACAATTACAATCACCTGAACAAATAACCTGAACAATAGCATCATCATCATCATCATCATCATCAGCAGCAGCAGCAGCAGCAGCAACATCCTGAAAAACAACAACAACAATGACATGAACAAAGAACCTGAACAACAGCAACAGCAACAACAACAGCAGCAACAACTACCTGAAAAACAACAAAGACCTGAACAAAGAACCTGAACAATAGCAACAGAAGCAGCAACAAAACAACAACAACAAAACATCGGCAACAACAACATGATATGAAAAACAACAACAACAATACAGACATGAACTAAAACAACAACAGCATAATCATCATCATCATCATCATCAGTAGCAGCAACAACAACCTGAAAACAACAACAATGGCCTGAACAAATAACCTGAACAGCAGCAGCAGCAACAACAACAGCAACAGTAGCAGTAGCAACCTTAAAACAACAACAACCTGAGAAACAACAACAATGACCTAAACAAACTTGAACAACAGAAACAGTAACAACAACAGCAGCAGCAACACAACAACCTGAAAAAGAAAAAGAAATCAAACAAAATAAAACAAAAACAAAACAATAACAAACACCTGAACAAATAACCTGAACAATACATCATCATCATCATCATCATCATCAGTAGCAGCAGCAGCAGCAACAACAACATCCTGAAAAACAACAACAATGACCTGAACAAAGAACCTGAACAACAGCAACAGCAACAACAACAGCAGCAACAGCAACAACAACCTGAAAAACAACAAAGACCTGAACAAACCTGAACAATTGCAGCAGCAACAGCAACAACAACAACAACAACCGCAGCAACCTGGAAAACAACAGCAACAACAACTACACGTACAAAGACCCTGAACCACAGCAACTGCAACTGCAACAGCAACAGCAGCAGCAGCAGCAAAAAAAACACACACAACAACAGCATAATCATCATCATCATCAGTAGCAGCAGCAGCATCAACAACCTGAACAAATAACCTAAACAGCAGCAGCAGCAACAACAACAGCAACAACACCAGCAACAACAACAGCAACAGCAGCTGCAGCAGCAGCAACCTTAAAACAACAACAACAACAATGACCAGAACAAATAACCTGAACAGCAGCAACAGCAAAAACAACAGCAGCATAAGCAGTAGCAATAACAGCAGCAGCAAGACAACAACATGAGAAAGAAAAAGAAATAAAACAAAATAAAACAATAAAACAACAACAAAACTATAACAATCACCTGAACAAATAACCTGAACAATTGCATCATCATCATCATCATCATCATCATCATCATCAGCAGCAGCAGCAGCAGCAGCAACATCCTGAAAAACAACAACAACTATGACCTGAACAAAGAACCTGAACAACAGAAACAGTAAAAACAACAGCAGCAACAGCAGCAACAGCAACAACAACCTGAAAAACAACAAAGACCTGAACAAAAAACCTGAACAATAGCACCAGCAACAGCAACAACAACCACAGCAGCAACCTGGAAAACAACAACAACAACTACCCGTACAAAGAACCTGAACTACAGCAACTGCAACAACAACAGCAGCAGCAGCAGCAGCAGCAAAAAACACACAAGAACAACAGCATAATCATCATCATCATCAGTAGCAGCAGCAGCAAAAACCTTAGAACTAACAACACCAACATCCCGAACAAAGAACCTGAACAATAGCAACCGCAACAGCAGCAGCAGCAACACAAAAACCTGAACCTGAACAATACATCATCATCATCATCATCATCATCAGTAGCAGCAGCAGCAACAACAACATCCTGAAAAACAACAAAAATGATCTGAACAAAGAACCTGAACAACAGCAACCATCAACAGCAGCAACAGCAACAACAACCTGAAAAACAACAAAGACCTGAACAAACCCGAACAATAGCAGCAGCAACAGCAACAACAACAACAGCAGCAACCTTGAAAACAACAGCAACAACAACTACCCGTACAAAGACCCTGAACTACAGCAACTGCAACAACAACAGCAGCAGCAGCAGCAGCAAAAAAAACACAACAACAGCATAATCATCATCATCATCAGTAGCAGCATCAGCAATAACAACAACCTGAACAAACAACCTGAACAGCAGCAACAGCAGCAAAACAACAACAACAAAACTACAACAATGGCAACAACAACAATGATGTGAACATCAATAATACAGACATGAACAAAAGCAACAACAGCATAATTATCATCATCATCATTAGTAGCAACAACAACCTAAAAACAACAACAAAGGCAGCAGCAGCAGCAGCAGCAACAACAACAGCAGCAACAACAGCATAATCAGTAGCAATAACAGCAGCAGCAACACAACAACATGAGAAAGAAAAAGAAATCAAACAAAATAAAACAATAAAACAACAAAACAATTACAATCACCTGAACAAATAACCTGAACAATAGCATCATCATCATCAGCAGCAGCAGCAGCAGCAGCAGCAACATCCTGAAAAACAACAACAACAATGACATGAACAAAGAACCTGAACAACAGCAACAGCAACAACAACAGCAGCAACAACTACCTGAAAAACAACAAAGACCTGAACAAAGAACCTGAACAATAGCAACAGCAGCAGCAACAAAACAACAACAACAAAACATCGGCAACAACAACAATGATATGAAAAACAACAACAACAATACAGACATGAACTAAAACAACAACAGCATAATCATCATCATCATCATCATCAGTAGCAGCAACAACAACCTGAAAACAACAACAATGGCCTGAACAAATAACCTGAACAGCAGCAGCAGCAACAACAGCAACAGTAGCAGTAGCAACCTTAAAACAACAACAACCTGAGAAACAACAACAATGACCTAAACAAACTTGAACAACAGAAACAGTAACAACAACAGCAGCAGCAACACAACAACCTGAAAAAGAAAAAGAAATCAAACAAAATAAAACAAAAACAAAACAATAACAAACACCTGAACAAATAACCTGAACAATACATCATCATCATCATCATCATCAGTAGCAGCAGCAGCAGCAACAACAACATCCTGAAAAACAACAACAATGACCTGAACAAAGAACCTGAACAACAGCAACAGCAACAACAACAGCAGCAACAGCAACAACAACAGCAGCAACAGCAACAACAACCTGAAAAACAACAAAGACCTGAACAAACCTGAACAATTGCAGCAGCAACAGCAACAACAACAACAACAACCGCAGCATCCTGGAAAACAACAGCAACAACAACTACACGTACAAAGACCCTGAACCACAGCAACTGCAACTGCAACAGCAACAGCAGCAGCAAAAAAAACACACACAACAACAGCATAATCATCATCATCATCAGTAGCAGCAGCAGCATCAACAACCTGAACAAATAACCTAAACAGCAGCAGCAGCAACAACAACAGCAACAACAACAGCAACAACAACAGCAACAGCAGCTGCAGCAGCAGCAACCTTAAAACAACAACAACAACAATGACCAGAACAAATAACCTGAACAGCAGCAACAGCAAAAACAACAGCAGCATAAGCAGTAGCAATAACAGCAGCAGCAAGACAACAACATGAGAAAGAAAAAGAAATAAAACAAAATAAAACAATAAAACAACAACAAAACTATAACAATCACCTGAACAAATAACCTGAACAATTGCATCATCATCATCAGCAGCAGCAGCAGCAGCAGCAGCAGCAGCAGCAGCAGCAACATCCTGAAAAACAACAACAACTATGACCTGAACAAAGAACCTGAACAACAGAAACAGTAAAAACAACAGCAGCAACAGCAGCAACAGCAGCAACAGCAGCAACAGCAGCAACAGCAACAACAACCTGAAAAACAACAGACCTGAACAAAAAACCTGAACAATAGCACCAGCAACAGCAACAACAACCACAGCAGCAACCTGGAAAACAACAACAACAACAACTACCCGTACAAAGAACCTGAACTACAGCAACTGCAACAACAAAAGCAGCAGCAGCAGCAGCAAAAAACACACAAGAACAACAGCATAATCATCATCATCATCAGTAGCAGCAGCAGCAGCAGCAGCAAAAACCTTAGAACTAACAACACCAACATCCTGAACAAAGAACCTGAACAATAGCAACCGCAACAGCAGCAGCAGCAACACAAAAACCTGAACCTGAACAATACATCATCATCATCATCATCATCATCAGTAGCAGCAGCAGCAACAACAACATCCTGAAAAACAACAAAAATGATCTGAACAAAGAACCTGAACAACAGCAACCATCAACAGCAGCAACAGCAACAACAACCTGAAAAACAACAAAGACCTGAACAAACCCGAACAATAGCAGCAGCAACAGCAACAACAACAACAGCAGCAACCTTGAAAACAACAGCAACAACAACTACCCGTACAAAGACCCTGAACTACAGCAACTGCAACAACAACAGCAGCAGCAGCAGCAGCAAAAAAAACACAACAACAGCATAATCATCATCATCATCAGTAGCAGCATCAGCAATAACAACAACCTGAACAAACAACCTGAACAGCAGCAACAGCAGCAAAACAACAACAACAAAACTACAACAATGGCAACAACAACAATGATGTGAACATCAATAATACAGACATGAACAAAAGCAACAACAGCATAATTATCATCATCATCATTAGTAGCAACAACAACCTAAAAACAACAACAAAGGCAGCAGCAGCAGCAGCAGCAACAACAACAGCAGCAACAACAGCATAATCAGTAGCAATAACAGCAGCAGCAACACAACAACATGAGAAAGAAAAAGAAATCAAACAAAATAAAACAATAAAACAACAAAACAATTACAATCACTTGAACAAATAACCTGAACAATAGCATCATCAGCAGCAGCAGCAGCAGCAGCAGCAGCAGCAGCAGCAGCAGCAGCAGCAGCAACATCCTGAAAAACAACAACAACAATGACATGAACAAAGAACCTGAACAACAGCAACAGCAACAACAACAGCAGCAACAACTACCTGAAAAACAACAAAGACCTGAACAAAGAACCTGAACAATAGCAACAGCAGCAGCAACAAAACAACAACAACAAAACATCGGCAACAACAACAATGATATGAAAAACAACAACAACAATACAGACATGAACTAAAACAACAACAGCATAATCATCATCATCATCATCAGTAGCAGCAACAGCAACCTGAAAACAACAACAATGGCCTGAACAAATAACCTGAACAGCAGCAGCAGCAACAACAACAGCAACAGTAGCAGTAGCAACCTTAAAACAACAACAACCTGAGAAACAACAACAATGACCTAAACAAACTTGAACAACAGAAACAGTAACAACAACAGCAGCAGCAACACAACAACCTGAAAAAGAAAAAGAAATCAAACAAAATAAAACAAAAACAAAACAATAACAAACACCTGAACAAATAACCTGAACAATACATCATCATCATCAGTAGCAGCAGCAGCAGCAACAACAACATCCTGAAAAACAACAACAATGACCTGAACAACAGCAACAGCAACAACAACAGCAGCAACAGCAACAACAACCTGAAAAACAACAAAGACCTGAACAAACCTGAACAATTGCAGCAGCAACAGCAACAACAACAACAACAACCGCAGCAACCTGGAAAACAACAGCAACAACAACTACACTTACAAAGACCCTGAACCACAGCAACTGCAACTGCAACAGCAACAGCAGCAGCAGCAGCAAAAAAAACACACACAACAACAGCATAATCATCATCATCATCAGTAGCAGCAGCAGCATCAACAACCTGAACAAATAACCTAAACAGCAGCAGCAGCAACAACAACAGCAACAGCAGCTGCAGCAGCAGCAACCTTAAAACAACAACAACAACAATGACCAGAACAAATAACCTGAACAGCAGCAACAGCAAAAACAACAGCAGCATAAGCAGTAGCAATAACAGCAGCAGCAAGACAACAACATGAGAAAGAAAAAGAAATAAAACAAAATAAAACAATAAAACAACAACAAAACTATAACAATCACCTGAACAAATAACCTGAACAATTGCATCATCATCATCATCATCATCATCAGCAGCAGCAGCAGCAGCAGCAGCAGCAGCAGCAGCAGCAACATCCTGAAAAACAACAACAACTATGACCTGAACAAAGAACCTGAACAACAGAAACAGTAAAAACAACAGCAGCAACAGCAGCAACAGCAGCAACAGCAACAACAACCTGAAAAACAACAAAGACCTGAACAAAAAACCTGAACAATAGCACCAGCAACAGCAACAACAACCACATCAGCAACCTGGAAAACAACAACAACAACTACCCGTACAAAGAACCTGAACTACAGCAACTGCAACAACAACAGCAGCAGCAGCAGCAGCAGCAAAAAACACACAAGAACAACAGCATAATCATCATCATCATCAGTAGCAGCAGCAGCAACAACCTTAGAACTAACAACACCAACATCCCGAACAAAGAACCTGAACAATAGCAACCGCAACAGCAGCAGCAGCAACACAAAAACCTGAACCTGAACAATACATCATCATCATCATCATCATCATCAGTAGCAGCAGCAGCAACAACAACATCCTGAAAAACAACAAAAATGATCTGAACAAAGAACCTGAACAACAGCAACCATCAACAGCAGCAACAGCAACAACAACCTGAAAAACAACAAAGACCTGAACAAACCCGAACAATAGCAACAGCAACAGCAACAACAACAACAGCAGCAACCTTGAAAACAACAGCAACAACAACTACCCGTACAAAGACCCTGAACTACAGCAACTGCAACAACAACAGCAGCAGCAGCAGCAGCAAAAAAAACACAACAACAGCATAATCATCATCATCATCAGTAGCAGCATCAGCAATAACAACAACCTGAACAAACAACCTGAACAGCAGCAACAGCAGCAAAACAACAACAACAAAACTACAACAATGGCAACAACAACAATGATGTGAACATCAATAATACAGACATGAACAAAAGCAACAACAGCATAATTATCATCATCATCATTAGTAGCAACAACAACCTAAAAACAACAACAAAGGCAGCAGCAGCAGCAGCAGCAACAACAACAGCAGCAACAACAGCATAATCAGTAGCAATAACAGCAGCAGCAACACAACAACATGAGAAAGAAAAAGAAATCAAACAAAATAAAACAATAAAACAACAAAACAATTACAATCACCTGAACAAATAACCTGAACAATAGCATCATCATCATCAGCAGCAGCAGCAGCAGCAGCAGCAGCAGCAGCAGCAGCAGCAGCAGCAACATCCTGAAAAACAACAACAACAATGACATGAACAAAGAACCTGAACAACAGCAACAGCAACAACAACAGCAGCAACAACTACCTGAAAAACAACAAAGACCTGAACAAAGAACCTGAACAATAGCAACAGCAGCAGCAACAAAACAACAACAACAAAACATCGGCAACAACAACAATGATATGAAAAACAACAACAACAATACAGACATGAACTAAAACAACAACAGCATAATCATCATCATCATCATCATCAGTAGCAGCAACAACAACCTGAAAACAACAACAATGGCCTGAACAAATAACCTGAACAGCAGCAGCAGCAACAACAACAGCAACAGTAGCAGTAGCAACCTTAAAACAACAACAACCTGAGAAACAACAACAATGACCTAAACAAACTTGAACAACAGAAACAGTAACAACAACAGCAGCAGCAACACAACAACCTGAAAAAGAAAAAGAAATCAAACAAAATAAAACAAAAACAAAACAATAACAAACACCTGAACAAATAACCTGAACAATACATCATCATCATCATCATCATCATCATCAGTAGCAGCAGCAGCAGCAACAACAACATCCTGAAAAACAACAACAATGACCTGAACAAAGAACCTGAACAACAGCAACAGCAACAACAACAGCAGCAACAGCAACAACAACAGCAGCAACAGCAACAACAACCTGAAAAACAACAAAGACCTGAACAAACCTGAACAATTGCAGCAGCAACAGCAACAACAACAACAACAACCGCAGCATCCTGGAAAACAACAGCAACAACAACTACACGTACAAAGACCCTGAACCACAGCAACTGCAACTGCAACAGCAACAGCAGCAGCAAAAAAAACACACACAACAACAGCATAATCATCATCATCATCAGTAGCAGCAGCAGCATCAACAACCTGAACAAATAACCTAAACAGCAGCAGCAGCAACAACAACAGCAACAACAACAGCAACAGCAGCTGCAGCAGCAGCAACCTTAAAACAACAACAACAACAATGACCAGAACAAATAACCTGAACAGCAGCAACAGCAAAAACAACAGCAGCATAAGCAGTAGCAATAACAGCAGCAGCAAGACAACAACATGAGAAAGAAAAAGAAATAAAACAAAATAAAACAATAAAACAACAACAAAACTATAACAATCACCTGAACAAATAACCTGAACAATTGCATCATCATCATCATCAGCAGCAGCAGCAGCAGCAGCAGCAGCAACATCCTGAAAAACAACAACAACTATGACCTGAACAAAGAACCTGAACAACAGAAACAGTAAAAACAACAGCAGCAACAGCAGCAACAGCAGCAACAGCAGCAACAGCAGCAACAGCAACAACAACCTGAAAAACAACAAAGACCTGAACAAAAAACCTGAACAATAGCACCAGCAACAGCAACAACAACCACAGCAGCAACCTGGAAAACAACAACAACAACAACTACCCGTACAAAGAACCTGAACTACAGCAACTGCAACAACAACAGCAGCAGCAGCAGCAGCAGCAAAAAACACACAAGAACAACAGCATAATCATCATCATCATCAGTAGTAGCAGCAGCAGCAGCAAAAACCTTAGAACTAACAACACCAACATCCTGAACAAAGAACCTGAACAATAGCAACCGCAACAGCAGCAGCAGCAACACAAAAACCTGAACCTGAACAATACATCATCATCATCATCATCATCATCAGTAGCAGCAGCAGCAACAACAACATCCTGAAAAACAACAAAAATGATCTAAACAAAGAACCTGAACAACAGCAACCATCAACAGCAGCAACAGCAACAACAACCTGAAAAACAACAAAGACCTGAACAAACCCGAACAATAGCAGCAGCAACAGCAACAACAACAACAGCAGCAACCTTGAAAACAACAGCACTAACAACTACCCGTACAAAGACCCTGAACTACAGCAACTGCAACAACAACAGCAGCAGCAGCAGCAGCAAAAAAACACAACAACAGCATAATCATCATCATCATCAGTAGCAGCATCAGCAATAACAACAACCTGAACAAACAACCTGAACAGCAGCAACAGCAGCAAAACAACAACAACAAAACTACAACAATGGCAACAACAACAATGATGTGAACATCAATAATACAGACATGAACAAAAGCAACAACAGCATAATTATCATCATCATCATTAGTAGCAACAACAACCTAAAAACAACAACAAAGGCAGCAGCAGCAGCAGCAGCAACAACAACAGCAGCAACAACAGCATAATCAGTAGCAATAACAGCAGCAGCAACACAACAACATGAGAAAGAAAAAGAAATCAAACAAAATAAAACAATAAAACAACAAAACAATTACAATCACCTGAACAAATAACCTGAACAATAGCATCATCATCATCATCATCATCAGCAGCAGCAGCAGCAGCAGCAGCAGCAGCAGCAGCAGCAGCAGCAGCAACATCCTGAAAAACAACAACAACAATGACATGAACAAAGAACCTGAACAACAGCAACAGCAACAACAACAGCAGCAACAACTACCTGAAAAACAACAAAGACCTGAACAAAGAACCTGAACAATAGCAACAGCAGCAGCAACAAAACAACAACAACAAAACATCGGCAACAACAACAATGATATGAAAAACAACAACAACAATACAGACATGAACTAAAACAACAACAGCATAATCATCATCATCATCATCAGTAGCAGCAACAACAACCTGAAAACAACAACAATGGCCTGAACAAATAACCTGAACAGCAGCAGCAGCAACAACAACAGCAACAGTAGCAGTAGCAACCTTAAAACAACAACAACCTGAGAAACAACAACAATGACCTAAACAAACTTGAACAACAGAAACAGTAACAACAACAGCAGCAGCAACACAACAACCTGAAAAAGAAAAAGAAATCAAACAAAATAAAACAAAAACAAAACAATAACAAACACCTGAACAAATAACCTGAACAATACATCATCATCATCATCATCATCATCAGTAGCAGCAGCAGCAGCAGCAGCAACAACAACATCCTGAAAAACAACAACAATGACCTGAACAAAGAACCTGAACAACAGCAACAGCAACAACAACAGCAGCAACAGCAACAACAACCTGAAAAACAACAAAGACCTGAACAAACCTGAACAATTGCAGCAGCAACAGCAACAACAACAACAACAACCGCAGCAACCTGGAAAACAACAGCAACAACAACTACACGTACAAAGACCCTGAACCACAGCAACTGCAACTGCAACAGCAACAGCAGCAGCAGCAGCAAAAAAAACACACACAACAACAGCATAATCATCATCATCATCAGTAGCAGCAGCAGCATCAACAACCTGAACAAATAACCTAAACAGCAGCAGCAGCAACAACAACAGCAACAACAACAGCAACAGCAGCTGCAGCAGCAGCAACCTTAAAACAACAACAACAACAATGACCAGAACAAATAACCTGAACAGCAGCAACAGCAAAAACAACAGCAGCATAAGCAGTAGCAATAACAGCAGCAGCAAGACAACAACATGAGAAAGAAAAAGAAATAAAACAAAATAAAACAATAAAACAACAACAAAACTATAACAATCACCTGAACAAATAACCTGAACAATTGCATCATCATCAGCAGCAGCAGCAGCAGCAGCAGCAGCAGCAGCAGCAGCAACATCCTGAAAAACAACAACAACTATGACCTGAACAAAGAACCTGAACAACAGAAACAGTAAAAACAACAGCAGCAACAGCAGCAACAGCAACAACAACCTGAAAAACAACAAAGACCTGAACAAAAAACCTGAACAATAGCACCAGCAACAGCAACAACAACCACAGCAGCAACCTGGAAAACAACAACAACAACAACTACCCGTACAAAGAACCTGAACTACAGCAACTGCAACAACAGCAGCAGCAGCAGCAGCAGCAAAAAACACACAAGAACAACAGCATAATCATCATCATCATCAGTAGCAGCAGCAGCAGCAGCAGCAAAAACCTTAGAACTAACAACACCAACATCCCGAACAAAGAACCTGAACAATAGCAACCGCAACAGCAGCAGCAGCAACACAAAAACCTGAACCTGAACAATACATCATCATCATCATCATCATCATCAGTAGCAGCAGCAGCAACAACAACATCCTGAAAAACAACAAAAATGATCTGAACAAAGAACCTGAACAACAGCAACCATCAACAGCAGCAACAGCAACAACAACCTGAAAAACAACAAAGACCTGAACAAACCCGAACAATAGCAGCAGCAACCTTGAAAACAACAGCAACAACAACTACCCGTACAAAGACCCTGAACTACAGCAACTGCAACAACAACAGCAGCAGCAGCAGCAGCAAAAAAACAACAACAACAGCATAATCATCATCATCATCAGTAGCAGCATCAGCAATAACAACAACCTGAACAAACAACCTGAACAGCAGCAACAGCAGCAAAACAACAACAACAAAACTACAACAATGGCAACAACAACAATGATGTGAACATCAATAATACAGACATGAACAAAAGCAACAACAGCATAATTATCATCATCATCAATAGTAGCAACAACAACCTAAAAACAACAACAAAGGCAGCAGCAGCAGCAGCAGCAACAACAACAGCAGCAACAACAGCATAATCAGTAGCAATAACAGCAGCAGCAACACAACAACATGAGAAAGAAAAAGAAATCAAACAAAATAAAACAATAAAACAACAAAACAATTACAATCACCTGAACAAATAACCTGAACAATAGCATCATCATCATCAGCATCATCAGCAGCAGCAGCAGCAGCAACATCCTGAAAAACAACAACAACAATGACATGAACAAAGAACCTGAACAACAGCAACAGCAACAACAACAGCAGCAACAACTACCTGAAAAACAACAAAGACCTGAACAAAGAACCTGAACAATAGCAACAGCAGCAGCAACAAAACAACAACAACAAAACATCGGCAACAACAACAATGATATGAAAAACAACAACAACAATACAGACATGAACTAAAACAACAACAGCATAATCATCATCATCATCATCAGTAGCAGCAACAACAACCTGAAAACAACAACAATGGCCTGAACAAATAACCTGAACAGCAGCAGCAGCAACAACAACAGCAACAGTAGCAGTAGCAACCTTAAAACAACAACAACCTGAGAAACAACAACAATGACCTAAACAAACTTGAACAACAGAAACAGTAACAACAACAGCAGCAGCAACACAACAACCTGAAAAAGAAAAAGAAATCAAACAAAATAAAACAAAAACAAAACAATAACAAACACCTGAACAAATAACCTGAACAATACATCATCATCATCATCATCATCATCAGTAGCAGCAGCAGCAGCAACAACAACATCCTGAAAAACAACAACAATGACCTGAACAAAGAACCTGAACAACAGCAACAGCAACAACAACAGCAGCAACAGCAACAACAACCTGAAAAACAACAAAGACCTGAACAAACCTGAACAATTGCAGCAGCAACAGCAACAACAACAACAACAACCGCAGCAACCTGGAAAACAACAGCAACAACAACTACACTTACAAAGACCCTGAACCACAGCAACTGCAACTGCAACAGCAACAGCAGCAGCAGCAGCAAAAAAAAAACACACAACAACAGCATAATCATCATCATCATCAGTAGCAGCAGCAGCATCAACAACCTGAACAAATAACCTAAACAGCAGCAGCAGCAACAACAACAGCAACAGCAGCTGCAGCAGCAGCAACCTTAAAACAACAACAACAACAATGACCAGAACAAATAACCTGAACAGCAGCAACAGCAAAAACAACAGCAGCATAAGCAGTAGCAATAACAGCAGCAGCAAGACAACAACATGAGAAAGAAAAAGAAATAAAACAAAATAAAACAATAAAACAACAACAAAACTATAACAATCACCTGAACAAATAACCTGAACAATTGCATCATCATCATCATCATCATCATCATCAGCAGCAGCAGCAGCAGCAGCAGCAACATCCTGAAAAACAACAACAACTATGACCTGAACAAAGAACCTGAACAACAGAAACAGTAAAAACAACAGCAGCAACAGCAGCAACAGCAACAACAACCTGAAAAACAACAAAGACCTGAACAAAAAACCTGAACAATAGCACCAGCAACAGCAACAACAACCACAGCAGCAACCTGGAAAACAACAACAACAACTACCCGTACAAAGAACCTGAACTACAGCAACTGCAACAACAACAGCAGCAGCAGCAGCAGCAGCAAAAAACACACAAGAACAACAGCATAATCATCATCATCATCAGTAGCAGCAGCAGCAAAAACCTTAGAACTAACAACACCAACATCCCGAACAAAGAACCTGAACAATAGCAACCGCAACAGCAGCAGCAGCAACACAAAAACCTGAACCTGAACAATACATCATCATCATCATCATCATCATCAGTGGCAGCAGCAGCAACAACAACATCCTGAAAAACAACAAAAATGATCTGAACAAAGAACCTGAACAACAGCAACCATCAACAGCAGCAACAGCAACAACAACCTGAAAAACAACAAAGACCTGAACAAACCCGAACAATAGCAGCAGCAACAGCAACAACAACAACAGCAGCAACCTTGAAAACAACAGCACTAACAACTACCCGTACAAAGACCCTGAACTACAGCAACTGCAACAACAACAGCAGCAGCAGCAGCAGCAGCAGAAGCAAAAAAAACACAACAACAGCATAATCATCATCATCATCAGTAGCAGCATCAGCAATAACAACAACCTGAACAAACAACCTGAACAGCAGCAACAGCAGCAAAACAACAACAACAAAACTACAACAATGGCAACAACAACAATGATGTGAACATCAATAATACAGACATGAACAAAAGCAACAACAGCATAATTATCATCATCATCATTAGTAGCAACAACAACCTAAAAACAACAACAAAGGCAGCAGCAGCAGCAGCAGCAACAACAACAGCAGCAACAACAGCATAATCAGTAGCAATAACAGCAGCAGCAACACAACAACATGAGAAAGAAAAAGAAATCAAACAAAATAAAACAATAAAACAACAAAACAATTACAATCACCTGAACAAATAACCTGAACAATAGCATCATCATCATCATCAGCAGCAGCAGCAGCAGCAGCAGCAGCAGCAGCAGCAGCAGCAACATCCTGAAAAACAACAACAACAATGACATGAACAAAGAACCTGAACAACAGCAACAGCAACAACAACAGCAGCAACAACTACCTGAAAAACAACAAAGACCTGAACAAAGAACCTGAACAATAGCAACAGCAGCAGCAACAAAACAACAACAACAAAACATCGGCAACAACAACAATGATATGAAAAACAACAACAACAATACAGACATGAACTAAAACAACAACAGCATAATCATCATCATCATCATCATCAGTAGCAGCAACAACAACCTGAAAACAACAACAATGGCCTGAACAAATAACCTGAACAGCAGCAGCAGCAACAACAACAGCAACAGTAGCAGTAGCAACCTTAAAACAACAACAACCTGAGAAACAACAACAATGACCTAAACAAACTTGAACAACAGAAACAGTAACAACAACAGCAGCAGCAACACAACAACCTGAAAAAGAAAAAGAAATCAAACAAAATAAAACAAAAACAAAACAATAACAAACACCTGAACAAATAACCTGAACAATACATCATCATCATCATCATCATCATCATCAGTAGCAGCAGCAGCAGCAACAACAACATCCTGAAAAACAACAACAATGACCTGAACAAAGAACCTGAACAACAGCAACAGCAACAACAACAGCAGCAACAGCAACAACAACAGCAGCAACAGCAACAACAACCTGAAAAACAACAAAGACCTGAACAAACCTGAACAATTGCAGCAGCAACAGCAACAACAACAACAACAACCGCAGCATCCTGGAAAACAACAGCAACAACAACTACACGTACAAAGACCCTGAACCACAGCAACTGCAACTGCAACAGCAACAGCAGCAGCAAAAAAAACACACACAACAACAGCATAATCATCATCATCATCAGTAGCAGCAGCAGCATCAACAACCTGAACAAATAACCTAAACAGCAGCAGCAGCAACAACAACAGCAACAACAACAGCAACAGCAGCTGCAGCAGCAGCAACCTTAAAACAACAACAACAACAATGACCAGAACAAATAACCTGAACAGCAGCAACAGCAAAAACAACAGCAGCATAAGCAGTAGCAATAACAGCAGCAGCAAGACAACAACATGAGAAAGAAAAAGAAATAAAACAAAATAAAACAATAAAACAACAACAAAACTATAACAATCACCTGAACAAATAACCTGAACAATTGCATTATCATCATCAGCAGCAGCAGCAGCAGCAGCAGCAGCAGCAACATCCTGAAAAACAACAACAACTATGACCTGAACAAAGAACCTGAACAACAGAAACAGTAAAAACAACAGCAGCAACAGCAGCAACAGCAGCAACAGCAGCAACAGCAGCAACAGCAACAACAACCTGAAAAACAACAAAGACCTGAACAAAAAACCTGAACAATAGCACCAGCAACAGCAACAACAACCACAGCAGCAACCTGGAAAACAACAACAACAACAACTACCCGTACAAAGAACCTGAACTACAGCAACTGCAACAACAACAGCAGCAGCAGCAGCAGCAGCAAAAAACACACAAGAACAACAGCATAATCATCATCATCATCAGTAGTAGCAGCAGCAGCAGCAAAAACCTTAGAACTAACAACACCAACATCCTGAACAAAGAACCTGAACAATAGCAACCGCAACAGCAGCAGCAGCAACACAAAAACCTGAACCTGAACAATACATCATCATCATCATCATCATCATCAGTAGCAGCAGCAGCAACAACAACATCCTGAAAAACAACAAAAATGATCTAAACAAAGAACCTGAACAACAGCAACCATCAACAGCAGCAACAGCAACAACAACCTGAAAAACAACAAAGACCTGAACAAACCCGAACAATAGCAGCAGCAACAGCAACAACAACAACAGCAGCAACCTTGAAAACAACAGCACTAACAACTACCCGTACAAAGACCCTGAACTACAGCAACTGCAACAACAACAGCAGCAGCAGCAGCAGCAAAAAAACACAACAACAGCATAATCATCATCATCATCAGTAGCAGCATCAGCAATAACAACAACCTGAACAAACAACCTGAACAGCAGCAACAGCAGCAAAACAACAACAACAAAACTACAACAATGGCAACAACAACAATGATGTGAACATCAATAATACAGACATGAACAAAAGCAACAAGAGCATAATTATCATCATCATCATTAGTAGCAACAACAACCTAAAAACAACAACAAAGGCAGCAGCAGCAGCAGCAGCAACAACAACAGCAGCAACAACAGCATAATCAGTAGCAATAACAGCAGCAGCAACACAACAACATGAGAAAGAAAAAGAAATCAAACAAAATAAAACAATAAAACAACAAAACAATTACAATCACCTGAACAAATAACCTGAACAATAGCATCATCAGCAGCAGCAGCAGCAGCAGCAGCAGCAGCAGCAGCAGCAGCAGCAGCAACATCCTGAAAAACAACAACAACAATGACATGAACAAAGAACCTGAACAACAGCAACAGCAACAACAACAGCAGCAACAACTACCTGAAAAACAACAAAGACCTGAACAAAGAACCTGAACAATAGCAACAGCAGCAGCAACAAAACAACAACAACAAAACATCGGCAACAACAACAATGATATGAAAAACAACAACAACAATACAGACATGAACTAAAACAACAACAGCATAATCATCATCATCATCATCAGTAGCAGCAACAGCAACCTGAAAACAGCAACAATGGCCTGAACAAATAACCTGAACAGCAGCAGCAGCAACAACAACAGCAACAGTAGCAGTAGCAACCTTAAAACAACAACAACCTGAGAAACAACAACAATGACCTAAACAAACTTGAACAACAGAAACAGTAACAACAACAGCAGCAGCAACACAACAACCTGAAAAAGAAAAAGAAATCAAACAAAATAAAACAAAAACAAAACAATAACAAACACATGAACAAATAACCTGAACAATACATCATCATCATCATCATCATCATCATCAGTAGCAGCAGCAACAACAACATCCTGAAAAACAACAACAATGACCTGAACAAAGAACCTGAACAACAGCAACAGCAACAACAACAGCAGCAACAGCAACAACAACCTGAAAAAAAACAAAGACCTGAACAAACCTGAACAATTGCAGCAGCAACAGCAACAACAACAACAACAACCGCAGCAACCTGGAAAACAACAGCAACAACAACTACACGTACAAAGACCCTGAACCACAGCAACTGCAACTGCAACAGCAACAGCAGCAGCAGCAGCAAAAAACACACACACAACAACAGCATAATCATCATCATCATCAGTAGCAGCAGCAGCATCAACAACCTGAACAAATAACCTAAACAGCAGCAGCAGCAACAACAACAGCAACAACAACAGCAACAGCAGCTGCAGCAGCAGCAACCTTAAAACAACAACAACAACAATGACCAGAACAAATAACCTGAACAGCAGCAACAGCAAAAACAACAGCAGCATAAGCAGTAGCAATAACAGCAGCAGCAAGACAACAACATGAGAAAGAAAAAGAAATAAAACAAAATAAAACAATAAAACAACAACAAAACTATAACAATCACCTGAACAAATAACCTGAACAATTGCATCATCATCATCATCATCATCAGCAGCAGCAGCAGCAGCAGCAGCAGCAACATCCTGAAAAACAACAACAACTATGACCTGAACAAAGAACCTGAACAACAGAAACAGTAAAAACAACAGCAGCAACAGCAGCAACAGCAACAACAACCTGAAAAACAACAAAGACCTGAACAAAAAACCTGAACAATAGCACCAGCAACAGCAACAACAACCACAGCAGCAACCTGGAAAACAACAACAACAACTACCCGTACAAAGAACCTGAACTACAGCAACTGCAACAACAACAGCAGCAGCAGCAGCAGCAGCAAAAAACACACAAGAACAACAGCATAATCATCATCATCATCAGTAGCAGCAGCAGCAAAAACCTTAGAACTAACAACACCAACATCCCGAACAAAGAACCTGAACAATAGCAACCGCAACAGCAGCAGCAGCAACACAAAAACCTGAACCTGAACAATACATCATCATCATCATCATCATCATCAGTAGCAGCAGCAGCAACAACAACATCCTGAAAAACAACAAAAATGATCTGAACAAAGAACCTGAACAACAGCAACCATCAACAGCAGCAACAGCAACAACAACCTGAAAAACAACAAAGACCTGAACAAACCCGAACAATAGCAGCAGCAACAGCAACAACAACAACAGCAGCAACCTTGAAAACAACAGCAACAACAACTACCCGTACAAAGACCCTGAACTACAGCAACTGCAACAACAACAGCAGCAGCAGCAGCAGCAAAAAAAACACAACAACAGCATAATCATCATCATCATCAGTAGCAGCATCAGCAATAACAACAACCTGAACAAACAACCTGAACAGCAGCAACAGCAGCAAAACAACAACAACAAAACTACAACAATGGCAACAACAACAATGATGTGAACATCAATAATACAGACATGAACAAAAGCAACAACAGCATAATTATCATCATCATCATTAGTAGCAACAACAACCTAAAAACAACAACAAAGGCAGCAGCAGCAGCAGCAGCAACAACAACAGCAGCAACAACAGCATAATCAGTAGCAATAACAGCAGCAGCAACACAACAACATGAGAAAGAAAAAGAAATCAAACAAAATAAAACAATAAAACAACAAAACAATTACAATCACCTGAACAAATAACCTGAACAATAGCATCATCATCATCATCAGCAGCAGCAGCAGCAGCAGCAGCAGCAACATCCTGAAAAACAACAACAACAATGACATGAACAAAGAACCTGAACAACAGCAACAGCAACAACAACAGCAGCAACAACTACCTGAAAAACAACAAAGACCTGAACAAAGAACCTGAACAATAGCAACAGCAGCAGCAACAAAACAACAACAACAAAACATCGGCAACAACAACAATGATATGAAAAACAACAACAACAATACAGACATGAACTAAAACAACAACAGCATAATCATCATCATCATCATCATCAGTAGCAGCAACAACAACCTGAAAACAACAACAATGGCCTGAACAAATAACCTGAACAGCAGCAGCAGCAACAACAACAGCAACAGTAGCAGTAGCAACCTTAAAACAACAACAACCTGAGAAACAACAACAATGACCTAAACAAACTTGAACAACAGAAACAGTAACAACAACAGCAGCAGCAACACAACAACCTGAAAAAGAAAAAGAAATCAAACAAAATAAAACAAAAACAAAACAATAACAAACACCTGAACAAATAACCTGAACAATACATCATCATCATCATCATCATCATCAGTAGCAGCAGCAGCAGCAACAACAACATCCTGAAAAACAACAACAATGACCTGAACAAAGAACCTGAACAACAGCAACAGCAACAACAACAGCAGCAACAGCAACAACAACAGCAGCAACAGCAACAACAACCTGAAAAACAACAAAGACCTGAACAAACCTGAACAATTGCAGCAGCAACAGCAACAACAACAACAACAACCGCAGCATCCTGGAAAACAACAGCAACAACAACTACACGTACAAAGACCCTGAACCACAGCAACTGCAACTGCAACAGCAACAGCAGCAGCAAAAAAAACACACACAACAACAGCATAATCATCATCATCATCAGTAGCAGCAGCAGCATCAACAACCTGAACAAATAACCTAAACAGCAGCAGCAGCAACAACAACAGCAACAACAACAGCAACAGCAGCTGCAGCAGCAGCAACCTTAAAACAACAACAACAACAATGACCAGAACAAATAACCTGAACAGCAGCAACAGCAAAAACAACAGCAGCATAAGCAGTAGCAATAACAGCAGCAGCAAGACAACAACATGAGAAAGAAAAAGAAATAAAACAAAATAAAACAATAAAACAACAACAAAACTATAACAATCACCTGAACAAATAACCTGAACAATTGCATCATCATCATCATCAGCAGCAGCAGCAGCAGCAGCAGCAGCAGCAGCAGCAACATCCTGAAAAACAACAACAACTATGACCTGAACAAAGAACCTGAACAACAGAAACAGTAAAAACAACAGCAGCAACAGCAGCAACAGCAGCAACAGCAGCAACAGCAGCAACAGCAACAACAACCTGAAAAACAACAAAGACCTGAACAAAAAACCTGAACAATAGCACCAGCAACAGCAACAACAACCACAGCAGCAACCTGGAAAACAACAACAACAACAACTACCCGTACAAAGAACCTGAACTACAGCAACTGCAACAACAACAGCAGCAGCAGCAGCAGCAGCAAAAAACACACAAGAACAACAGCATAATCATCATCATCATCAGTAGTAACAGCAGCAGCAGCAAAAACCTTAGAACTAACAACACCAACATCCTGAACAAAGAACCTGAACAATAGCAACCGCAACAGCAGCAGCAGCAACACAAAAACCTGAACCTGAACAATACATCATCATCATCATCATCATCATCAGTAGCAGCAGCAGCAACAACAACATCCTGAAAAACAACAAAAATGATCTGAACAAAGAACCTGAACAACAGCAACCATCAACAGCAGCAACAGCAACAACAACCTGAAAAACAACAAAGACCTGAACAAACCCGAACAATAGCAGCAGCAACAGCAACAACAACAACAGCAGCAACCTTGAAAACAACAGCAACAACAACTACCCGTACAAAGACCCTGAACTACAGCAACTGCAACAACAACAGCAGCAGCAGCAGCAGCAAAAAAAACACAACAACAGCATAATCATCATCATCATCAGTAGCAGCATCAGCAATAACAACAACCTGAACAAACAACCTGAACAGCAGCAACAGCAGCAAAACAACAACAACAAAACTACAACAATGGCAACAACAACAATGATGTGAACATCAATAATACAGACATGAACAAAAGCAACAACAGCATAATTATCATCATCATCATTAGTAGCAACAACAACCTAAAAACAACAACAAAGGCAGCAGCAGCAGCAGCAGCAACAACAACAGCAGCAACAACAGCATAATCAGTAGCAATAACAGCAGCAGCAACACAACAACATGAGAAAGAAAAAGAAATCAAACAAAATAAAACAATAAAACAACAAAACAATTACAATCACCTGAACAAATAACCTGAACAATAGCATCATCATCATCAGCATCATCATCATCAGCAGCAGCAGCAGCAGCAGCAGCAGCAGCAGCAGCAGCAACATCCTGAAAAACAACAACAACAATGACATGAACAAAGAACCTGAACAACAGCAACAGCAACAACAACAGCAGCAACAACTACCTGAAAAACAACAAAGACCTGAACAAAGAACCTGAACAATAGCAACAGCAGCAGCAACAAAACAACAACAACAAAACATCGGCAACAACAACAATGATATGAAAAACAACAACAACAATACAGACATGAACTAAAACAACAACAGCATAATCATCATCATCATCATCAGTAGCAGCAACAGCAACCTGAAAACAACAACAATGGCCTGAACAAATAACCTGAACAGCAGCAGCAGCAACAACAACAGCAACAGTAGCAGTAGCAACCTTAAAACAACAACAACCTGAGAAACAACAACAATGACCTAAACAAACTTGAACAACAGAAACAGTAACAACAACAGCAGCAGCAACACAACAACCTGAAAAAGAAAAAGAAATCAAACAAAATAAAACAAAAACAAAACAATAACAAACACCTGAACAAATAACCTGAACAATACATCATCATCATCATCATCATCATCAGTAGCAGCAGCAGCAGCAGCAACAACAACATCCTGAAAAACAACAACAATGACCTGAACAACAGCAACAGCAACAACAACAGCAGCAACAGCAACAACAACCTGAAAAACAACAAAGACCTGAACAAACCTGAACAATTGCAGCAGCAACAGCAACAACAACAACAACAACCGCAGCAACCTGGAAAACAACAGCAACAACAACTACACTTACAAAGACCCTGAACCACAGCAACTGCAACTGCAACAGCAACAGCAGCAGCAGCAGCAAAAAAAAAACACACAACAACAGCATAATCATCATCATCATCAGTAGCAGCAGCAGCATCAACAACCTGAACAAATAACCTAAACAGCAGCAGCAGCAACAACAACAGCAACAGCAGCTGCAGCAGCAGCAACCTTAAAACAACAACAACAACAATGACCAGAACAAATAACCTGAACAGCAGCAACAGCAAAAACAACAGCAGCATAAGCAGTAGCAATAACAGCAGCAGCAAGACAACAACATGAGAAAGAAAAAGAAATAAAACAAAATAAAACAATAAAACAACAACAAAACTATAACAATCACCTGAACAAATAACCTGAACAATTGCATCATCATCATCATCATCATCATCATCAGCAGCAGCAGCAGCAGCAGCAGCAGCAACATCCTGAAAAACAACAACAACTATGACCTGAACAAAGAACCTGAACAACAGAAACAGTAAAAACAACAGCAGCAACAGCAGCAACAGCAACAACAACCTGAAAAACAACAAAGACCTGAACAAAAAACCTGAACAATAGCACCAGCAACAGCAACAACAACCACAGCAGCAACCTGGAAAACAACAACAACAACTACCCGTACAAAGAACCTGAACTACAGCAACTGCAACAACAACAGCAGCAGCAGCAGCAGCAGCAAAAAACACACAAGAACAACAGCATAATCATCATCATCATCAGTAGCAGCAGCAGCAAAAACCTTAGAACTAACAACACCAACATCCCGAACAAAGAACCTGAACAAAAGCAACCGCAACAGCAGCAGCAGCAACACAAAAACCTGAACCTGAACAATACATCATCATCATCATCATCATCATCATCATCATCATCAGTAGCAGCAGCAGCAACAACAACATCCTGAAAAACAACAAAAATGATCTGAACAAAGAACCTGAACAACAGCAACCATCAACAGCAGCAACAGCAACAACAACCTGAAAAACAACAAAGACCTGAACAAACCCGAACAATAGCAGCAGCAACAGCAACAACAACAACAGCAGCAACCTTGAAAACAACAGCAACAACAACTACCCGTACAAAGACCCTGAACTACAGCAACTGCAACAACAACAGCAGCAGCAGCAGCAGCAAAAAAAACACAACAACAGCATAATCATCATCATCATCAGTAGCAGCATCAGCAATAACAACAACCTGAACAAACAACCTGAACAGCAGCAACAGCAGCAAAACAACAACAACAAAACTACAACAATGGCAACAACAACAATGATGTGAACATCAATAATACAGACATGAACAAAAGCAACAACAGCATAATTATCATCATCATCATTAGTAGCAACAACAACCTAAAAACAACAACAAAGGCAGCAGCAGCAGCAGCAGCAACAACAACAGCAGCAACAACAGCATAATCAGTAGCAATAACAGCAGCAGCAACACAACAACATGAGAAAGAAAAAGAAATCAAACAAAATAAAACAATAAAACAACAAAACAATTACAATCACCTGAACAAATAACCTGAACAATAGCATCATCATCATCAGCAGCAGCAGCAGCAGCAGCAGCAGCAGCAGCAGCAGCAGCAACATCCTGAAAAACAACAACAACAATGACATGAACAAAGAACCTGAACAACAGCAACAGCAACAACAACAGCAGCAACAACTACCTGAAAAACAACAAAGACCTGAACAAAGAACCTGAACAATAGCAACAGCAGCAGCAACAAAACAACAACAACAAAACATCGGCAACAACAATAATGATATGAAAAACAACAACAACAATACAGACATGAACTAAAACAACAACAGCATAATCATCATCATCATCATCATCAGTAGCAGCAACAACAACCTGAAAACAACAACAATGGCCTGAACAAATAACCTGAACAGCAGCAGCAGCAACAACAACAGCAACAGTAGCAGTAGCAACCTTAAAACAACAACAACCTGAGAAACAACAACAATGACCTAAACAAACTTGAACAACAGAAACAGTAACAACAACAGCAGCAGCAACACAACAACCTGAAAAAGAAAAAGAAATCAAACAAAATAAAACAAAAACAAAACAATAACAAACACCTGAACAAATAACCTGAACAATACATCATCATCATCATCATCATCATCAGTAGCAGCAGCAGCAGCAACAACAACATCCTGAAAAACAACAACAATGACCTGAACAAAGAACCTGAACAACAGCAACAGCAACAACAACAGCAGCAACAGCAACAACAACAGCAGCAACAGCAACAACAACCTGAAAAATAACAAAGACCTGAACAAACCTGAACAATTGCAGCAGCAACAACAACAACAACAACCGCAGCATCCTGGAAAACAACAGCAACAACAACTACACGTACAAAGACCCTGAACCACAGCAACTGCAACTGCAACAGCAACAGCAGCAGCAAAAAAAACACACACAACAACAGCATAATCATCATCATCATCAGTAGCAGCAGCAGCATCAACAACCTGAACAAATAACCTAAACAGTAGCAGCAGCAACAACAACAGCAACAACAACAGCAACAGCAGCTGCAGCAGCAGCAACCTTAAAACAACAACAACAACAATGACCAGAACAAATAACCTGAACAGCAGCAACAGCAAAAACAACAGCAGCATAAGCAGTAGCAATAACAGCAGCAGCAAGACAACAACATGAGAAAGAAAAAGAAAGAAAACAAAATAAAACAATAAAACAACAACAAAACTATAACAATCACCTGAACAAATAACCTGAACAATTGCATCATCATCAGCAGCAGCAGCAGCAGCAGCAGCAGCAGCAGCAGCAGCAGCAACATCCTGAAAAACAACAACAACTATGACCTGAACAAAGAACCTGAACAACAGAAACAGTAAAAACAACAGCAGCAACAGCAGCAACAGCAGCAACAGCAGCAACAGCAACAACAACCTGAAAAACAACAAAGACCTGAACAAAAAACCTGAACAATAGCACCAGCAACAGCAACAACAACCACAGCAGCAACCTGGAAAACAACAACAACAACAACTACCCGTACAAAGAACCTGAACTACAGCAACTGCAACAACAACAGCAGCAGCAGCAGCAGCAGCAAAAAACACACAAGAACAACAGCATAATCATCATCATCATCAGTAGTAGCAGCAGCAGCAGCAAAAACCATAGAACTAACAACACCAACATCCTGAACAAAGAACCTGAACAATAGCAACCGCAACAGCAGCAGCAGCAACACAAAAACCTGAACCTGAACAATACATCATCATCATCATCATCATCATCAGTAGCAGCAGCAGCAACAACAACATCCTGAAAAACAACAAAAATGATCTAAATAAAGAACCTGAACAACAGCAACCATCAACAGCAGCAACAGCAACAACAACCTGAAAAACAACAAAGACCTGAACAAACCCGAACAATAGCAGCAGCAACAGCAACAACAACAACAGCAGCAACCTTGAAAACAACAGCACTAACAACTACCCGTACAAAGACCCTGAACTACAGCAACTGCAACAACAACAGCAGCAGCAGCTTCAGCAAAAAAACACAACAACAGCATAATCATCATCATCATCAGTAGCAGCATCAGCAATAACAACAACCTGAACAAACAACCTGAACAGCAGCAACAGCAGCAAAACAACAACAACAAAACTACAACAATGGCAACAACAACAATGATGTGAACATCAATAATACAGACATGAACAAAAGCAACAACAGCATAATTATCATCATCATCATTAGTAGCAACAACAACCTAAAAACAACAACAAAGGCAGCAGCAGCAGCAGCAACAACAACAACAGCAGCAACAACAGCATAATCAGTAGCAATAACAGCAGCAGCAACACAACAACATGAGAAAGAAAAAGAAATCAAACAAAATAAAACAATAAAACAACAAAACAATTACAATCACCTGAACAAATAACCTGAACAATAGCATCATCATCAGCAGCAGCAGCAGCAGCAGCAGCAGCAGCAGCAGCAGCAGCAGCAACATCCTGAAAAACAACAACAACAATGACATGAACAAAGAACCTGAACAACAGCAACAGCAACAACAACAGCAGCAACAACTACCTGAAAAACAACAAAGACCTGAACAAAGAACCTGAACAATAGCAACAGCAGCAGCAACAAAACAACACAACAAAACATCGGCAACAACAACAATGATATGAAAAACAACAACAACAATACAGACATGAACTAAAACAACAACAGCATAATCATCATCATCATCATCATCAGTAGCAGCAACAACAACCTGAAAACAACAACAATGGCCTGAACAAATAACCTGAACAGCAGCAGCAGCAACAACAACAGCAACAGTAGCAGTAGCAACCTTAAAACAACAACAACCTGAGAAACAACAACAATGACCTAAACAAACTTGAACAACAGAAACAGTAACAACAACAGCAGCAGCAACACAACAACCTGAAAAAGAAAAAGAAATCAAACAAAATAAAACAAAAACAAAACAATAACAAACACCTGAACAAATAACCTGAACAATACATCATCATCATCATCATCATCATCAGTAGCAGCAGCAGCAGCAACAACAACATCCTGAAAAACAACAACAATGACCTGAACAAAGAACCTGAACAACAGCAACAGCAACAACAACAGCAGCAACAGCAACAACAACCTGAAAAACAACAAAGACCTGAACAAACCTGAACAATTGCAGCAGCAACAGCAACAACAACAACAACCGCAGCAACCTGGAAAACAACAGCAACAACAACTACACGTACAAAGACCCTGAACCACAGCAACTGCAACTGCAACAGCAACAGCAGCAGCAGCAGCAAAAAAAAACAACACAACAACAGCATAATCATCATCATCATCAGTAGCAGCAGCAGCATCAACAACCTGAACAAATAACCTAAACAGCAGCAGCAGCAACAACAACAGCAACAACAACAGCAACAGCAGCTGCAGCAGCAGCAACCTTAAAACAACAACAACAACAATGACCAGAACAAATAACCTGAACAGCAGCAACAGCAAAAACAACAGCAGCATAAGCAGAAGCAATAACAGCAGCAGCAAGACAACAACATGAGAAAGAAAAAGAAATAAAACAAAATAAAACAATAAAACAACAACAAAACTATAACAATCACCTGAACAAATAACCTGAACAATTGCATCATCATCATCATCATCAGCAGCAGCAGCAGCAGCAGCAGCAACATCCTGAAAAACAACAACAACTATGACCTGAACAAAGAACCTGAACAACAGAAACAGTAAAAACAACAGCTGCAAAAGCAGCAACAGCAGCAACAGCAACAACAACCTGAAAAACAACAAAGACCTGAACAAAAAACCTGAACAATAGCACCAGCAACAGCAACAACAACCACAGCAGCCTGGAAAACAACAACAACAACAACTACCCGTACAAAGAACCTGAACTACAGCAACTGCAACAACAAAAGCAGCAGCAGCAGCAGCAGCAAAAAACACACAAGAACAACAGCATAATCATCATCATCATCAGTAGCAGCAGCAGCAGCAGCAGCAAAAACCTTAGAACTAACAACACCAACATCCTGAACAAAGAACCTGAACAATAGCAACCGCAACAGCAGCAGCAGCAACACAAAAACCTGAACCTGAACAATACATCATCATCATCATCATCATCATCAGTAGCAGCAGCAGCAACAACAACATCCTGAAAAACAACAAAAATGATCTGAACAAAGAACCTGAACAACAGCAACCATCAACAGCAGCAACAGCAACAACAACCTGAAAAACAACAAAGACCTGAACAAACCCGAACAATAGCAGCAGCAACAGCAACAACAACAACAGCAGCAACCTTGAAAACAACAGCAACAACAACTACCCGTACAAAGACCCTGACCTACAGCAACTGCAACAACAACAGCAGCAGCAGCAGCAGCAAAAAAAACACAACAACAGCATAATCATCATCATCATCAGTAGCAGCAGCAGCATCAACAACCTAAACAGCAGCAACAACAACAGCAACAACAACAGCAACAGCAGCTGCAGCAACCTTAAAACAACAACAACAACAATGACCAGAACAAATAACCTGAACAGCAGCAACAGCAAAAACAACAGCAGCATAAGCAGTAGCAATAACAGCAGCAGCAAGACAACAACATGAGAAAGAAAAAGAAATAAAACAAAATAAAACAATAAAACAACAACAAAACTATAACAATCACCTGAACAAATAACCTGAACAATTGCATCATCATCATCATCATCATCATCATCATCATCAGCAGCAGCAGCAGCAGCAACATCCTGAAAAACAACAACAACTATGACCTGAACAAAGAACCTGAACAACAGAAACAGTAAAAACAACAGCAGCAACAGCAGCAACAGCAACAACAACCTGAAAAACAACAAAGACCTGAACAAAAAACCTGAACAATAGCACCAGCAACAGCAACAACAACCACAGCAGCAACCTGGAAAACAACAACAACAACTACCCGTACAAAGAACCTGAACTACAGCAACTGCAACAACAACAGCAGCAGCAGCAGCAGCAGCAGCAAAAAACACACAAGAACAACAGCATAATCATCATCATCATCAGTAGCAGCAGCAGCAAAAACCTTAGAACTAACAACACCAACATCCCGAACAAAGAACCTGAACAATAGCAACCGCAACAGCAGCAGCAGCAACACAAAAACCTGAACCTGAACAATACATCATCATCATCATCATCATCATCAGTAGCAGCAGCAGCAACAACAACATCCTGAAAAACAACAAAAATGATCTGAACAAAGAACCTGAACAACAGCAACCATCAACAGCAGCAACAGCAACAACAACCTGAAAAACAACAAAGACCTGAACAAACCCGAACAATAGCAGCAGCAACAGCAACAACAACAACAGCAGCAACCTTGAAAACAACAGCAACAACAACTACCCGTACAAAGACCCTGAACTACAGCAACTGCAACAACAACAGCAGCAGCAGCAGCAGCAAAAAAAACACAACAACAGCATAATCATCATCATCATCAGTAGCAGCATCAGCAATAACAACAACCTGAACAAACAACCTGAACAGCAGCAACAGCAGCAAAACAACAACAACAAAACTACAACAATGGCAACAACAACAATGATGTGAACATCAATAATACAGACATGAACAAAAGCAACAACAGCATAATTATCATCATCATCATTAGTAGCAACAACAACCTAAAAACAACAACAAAGGCAGCAGCAGCAGCAGCAGCAACAACAACAGCAGCAACAACAGCATAATCAGTAGCAATAACAGCAGCAGCAACACAACAACATGAGAAAGAAAAAGAAATCAAACAAAATAAAACAATAAAACAACAAAACAATTACAATCACCTGAACAAATAACCTGAACAATAGCATCATCATCATCAGCAGCAGCAGCAGCAGCAGCATCAGCAGCAGCAGCAGCAGCAACATCCTGAAAAACAACAACAACAATGACATGAACAAAGAACCTGAACAACAGCAACAGCAACAACAACAGCAGCAACAACTACCTTAAAAAACAACAAAGATCCGAACAAAGAACCTGAACAATAGCAACAGCAGCAGCAACAAAACAACAACAACAAAACATCGGCAACAACAACAATGATATGAAAAACAACAACAACAATACAGACATGAACTAAAACAACAACAGCATTATCATCATCATCATCATCATCAGTAGCAGCAACAACAACCTGAAAACAACAACAATGGCCTGAACAAATAACCTGAACAGCAGCAGCAGCAACAACAACAGCAACAGTAGCAGTAGCAACCTTAAAACAACAACAACCTGAGAAACAACAACAATGACCTAAACAAACTTGAACAACAGAAACAGTAACAACAACAGCAGCAGCAACACAACAACCTGAAAAAGAAAAAGAAATCAAACAAAATAAAACAAAAACAAAACAATAACAAACACCTGAACAAATAACCTGAACAATACATCATCATCATCATCATCATCAGTAGCAGCAGCAGCAGCAACAACAACATCCTGAAAAACAACAACAATGACCTGAACAAAGAACCTGAACAACAGCAACAGCAACAACAACAGCAGCAACAGCAACAACAACCTGAAAAACAACAAAGACCTGAACAAACCTGAACAATTGCAGCAGCAACAGCAACAACAACAACAACAACCGCAGCATCCTGGAAAACAACAGCAACAACAACTACACGTACAAAGACCCTGAACCACAGCAACTGCAACTGCAACAGCAACAGCAGCAGCAAAAAAAAAACACACAACAACAGCATAATCATCATCATCATCAGTAGCAGCAGCAGCATCAACAACCTGAACAAATAACCTAAACAGCAGCAGCAGCAACAACAACAGCAACAACAACAGCAACAGCAGCTGCAGCAGCAGCAACCTTAAAACAACAACAACAACAATGACCAGAACAAATAACCTGAACAGCAGCAACAGCAAAAACAACAGCAGCATAAGCAGTAGCAATAACAGCAGCAGCAAGACAACAACATGAGAAAGAAAAAGAAATAAAACAAAATAAAACAATAAAACAACAACAAAACTATAACAATCACCTGAACAAATAACCTGAACAATTGCATCATCATCATCATCATCATCATCAGCAGCAGCAGCAGCAGCAACATCCTGAAAAACAACAACAACTATGACCTGAACAAAGAACCTGAACAACAGAAACAGTAAAAACAACAGCAGCAACAGCAGCAACAGCAACAACAACCTGAAAAACAACAAAGACCTGAACAAAAAACCTGAACAATAGCACCAGCAACAGCAACAACAACCACAGCAGCAACCTGGAAAACAACAACAACAACAACTACCCGTACAAAGAACCTGAACTACAGCAACTGCAACAACAACAGCAGCAGCAGCAGCAGCAGCAGCAAAAAACACACAAGAACAACAGCATAATCATCATCATCATCAGTAGTAGCAGCAGCAGCAAAAACCTTAGAACTAACAACACCAACATCCTGAACAAAGAACCTGAACAATAGCAACCGCAACAGCAGCAGCAGCAACACAAAAACCTGAACCTGAACAATACATCATCATCATCATCATCATCATCAGTAGCAGCAGCAGCAACAACAACATCCTGAAAAACAACAAAAATGATCTAAACAAAGAACCTGAACAACAGCAACCATCAACAGCAGCAACAGCAACAACAACCTGAAAAACAACAAAGACCTGAACAAACCCGAACAATAGCAGCAGCAACAGCAACAACAACAACAGCAGCAACCTTGAAAACAACAGCACCAACAACTACCCGTACAAAAACCCTGAACTACAGCAACTGCAACAACAACAGCAGCAGCAGCAGCAGCAAAAAAAACACAACAACAGCATTATCATCATCATCATCAGTAGCAGCATCAGCAATAACAACAACCTGAACAAACAACCTGAACAGCAGCAACAGCAGCAAAACAACAACAACAAAACTACAACAATGGCAACAACAACAATGATGTGAACATCAATAATACAGACATGAACAAAAGCAACAACAGCATAATTATCATCATCATCATTAGTAGCAACAACAACCTAAAAACAACAACAAAGGCAGCAGCAGCAGCAGCAGCAGCAACAACAACAGCAGCAACAACAGCATAATCAGTAGCAATAACAGCAGCAGCAACACAACAACATGAGAAAGAAAAAGAAATCAAACAAAATAAAACAATAAAACAACAAAACAATTACAATCACCTGAACAAATAACCTGAACAATAGCATCATCATCATCATCATCAGCAGCAGCAGCAGCAGCAGCAGCAGCAACATCCTGAAAAACAACAACAACAATGACATGAACAAAGAACCTGAACAACAGCAACAGCAACAACAACAGCAGCAACAACTACCTGAAAAACAACAAAGACCTGAACAAAGAACCTGAACAATAGCAACAGCAGCAGCAACAAAACAACAACAACAAAACATCGGCAACAACAACAATGATATGAAAAACAACAACAACAATACAGACATGAACTAAAACAACAACAGCATAATCATCATCATCATCATCATCATCAGTAGCAGCAACAACAACCTGAAAACAACAACAATGGCCTGAACAAATAACCTGAACAGCAGCAGCAGCAACAACAACAGCAACAGTAGCAGTAGCAACCTTAAAACAACAACAACCTGAGAAACAACAACAATGACCTAAACAAACTTGAACAACAGAAACAGTAACAACAACAGCAGCAGCAACACAACAACCTGAAAAAGAAAAAGAAATCAAACAAAATAAAACAAAAACAAAACAATAACAAACACCTGAACAAATAACCTGAACAATACATCATCATCATCATCATCATCATCAGTAGCAGCAGCAGCAGCAACAACAACATCCTGAAAAACAACAACAATGACCTGAACAAAGAACCTGAACAACAGCAACAGCAACAACAACAGCAGCAACAGCAACAACAACCTGAAAAACAACAAAGACCTGAACAAACCTGAACAATTGCAGCAGCAACAGCAACAACAACAACAACAACCGCAGCAACCTGGAAAACAACAGCAACAACAACTACACGTACAAAGACCCTGAACCACAGCAACTGCAACTGCAACAGCAACAGCAGCAGCAGCAGCAAAAAAACAACACACAACAACAGCATAATCATCATCATCATCAGTAGCAGCAGCAGCATCAACAACCTGAACAAATAACCTAAACAGCAGCAGCAGCAACAACAACAGCAACAACAACAGCAACAGCAGCTGCAGCAGCAGCAACCTTAAAACAACAACAACAACAATGACCAGAACAAATAACCTGAACAGCAGCAACAGCAAAAACAACAGCAGCATAAGCAGTAGCAATAACAGCAGCAGCAAGACAACAACATGAGAAAGAAAAAGAAATAAAACAAAATAAAACAATAAAACAACAACAAAACTATAACAATCACCTGAACAAATAACCTGAACAATTGCATCATCATCATCATCATCATCATCATCATCAGCAGCAGCAGCAACATCCTGAAAAACAACAACAACTATGACCTGAACAAAGAACCTGAACAACAGAAACAGTAAAAACAACAGCAGCAACAGCAGCAACAGCAGCAACAGCAGCAACAGCAACAACAACCTGAAAAACAACAAAGACCTGAACAAAAAACCTGAACAATAGCACCAGCAACAGCAACAACAACCACAGCAGCAACCTGGAAAACAACAACAACAACAACTACCCGTACAAAGAACCTGAACTACAGCAACTGCAACAACAAAAGCAGCAGCAGCAGCAGCAGCAAAAAACACACAAGAACAACAGCATAATCATCATCATCATCAGTAGCAGCAGCAGCAGCAGCAGCAAAAACCTTAGAACTAACAACACCAACATCCTGAACAAAGAACCTGAACAATAGCAACCGCAACAGCAGCAGCAGCAACACAAAAACCTGAACCTGAACAATACATCATCATCATCATCATCATCATCAGTAGCAGCAGCAGCAACAACAACATCCTGAAAAACAACAAAAATGATCTGAACAAAGAACCTGAACAACAGCAACCATCAACAGCAGCAACAGCAACAACAACCACAGCAGCAACCTGGAAAACAACAACAACAACAACTACCCGTACAAAGAACCTGAACTACAGCAACTGCAACAACAAAAGCAGCAGCAGCAGCAGCAGCAAAAAACACACAAGAACAACAGCATAATCATCATCATCATCAGTAGCAGCAGCAGCAGCAGCAGCAAAAACCTTAGAACTAACAACACCAACATCCTGAACAAAGAACCTGAACAATAGCAACCGCAACAGCAGCAGCAGCAACACAAAAACCTGAACCTGAACAATACATCATCATCATCATCATCATCATCAGTAGCAGCAGCAGCAACAACAACATCCTGAAAAACAACAAAAATGATCTGAACAAAGAACCTGAACAACAGCAACCATCAACAGCAGCAACAGCAACAACAACCTGAAAAACAACAAAGACCTGAACAAACCCGAACAATAGCAGCAGCAACAGCAACAACAACAACAGCAGCAACCTTGAAAACAACAGCAACAACAACTACCCGTACAAAGACCCTGAACTACAGCAACTGCAACAACAACAGCAGCAGCAGCAGCAGCAAAAAAAACACAACAACATCATAATCATCATCATCATCAGTAGCAGCATCAGCAATAACAACAACCTGAACAAACAACCTGAACAGCAGCAACAGCAGCAAAACAACAACAACAAAACTACAACAATGGCAACAACAACAATGATGTGAACATCAATAATACAGACATGAACAAAAGCAACAACAGCATAATTATCATCATCATCATTAGTAGCAACAACAACCTAAAAACAACAACAAAGGCAGCAGCAGCAGCAGCAACAACAACAGCAGCAACAACAGCATAATCAGTAGCAATAACAGCAGCAGCAACACAACAACATGAGAAAGAAAAAAAAATCAAACACAATAAAACAATAAAACAACAAAACAATTACAATCACCTGAACAAATAACCTGAACAATAGCATCATCATCATCAGCAGCAGCAGCAGCAGCAGCAGCAACATCCTGAAAAACAACAACAACAATGACATGAACAAAGAACCTGAACAACAGCAACAGCAACAACAACAGCAGCAACAACTACCTGAAAAACAACAAAGACCTGAACAAAGAACCTGAACAATAGCAACAGCAGCAGCAACAAAACAACAACAACAAAACATCTGCAACAACAACAATGATATGAAAAACAACAACAACAATACAGACATGAACTAAAACAACAACAGCATAATCATCATCATCAGTAGCAGCAACAACAACCTGAAAACAACAACAATGGCCTGAACAAATAACAACAACAGCAGCAGCAGCAACAACAACAGCAACAGTAGCAGTAGCAACCTTAAAACAACAACAACCTGAGAAACAACAACAATGACCTAAACAAACTTGAACAACAGAAACAGTAACAACAACAGCAGCAGTAACACAACAACCTGAAAAAGAAAAAGAAATCAAACAAAATAAAACAAAAACAAAACAATAACAAACACCTGAACAAATAACCTGAACAATACATCATCATCATCATCATCATCATCATCAGTAGCAGCAGCAGCAGCAACAACAACATCCTGAAAAACAACAACAATGACCTGAACAAAGAACCTGAACAACAGCAACAGCAACAACAACAGCAGCAACAGCAACAACAACCTGAAAAACAACAAAGACCTGAACAAACCTGAACAATTGCAGCAGCAACAGCAACAACAACAACAACAACCTCAGCAACCTGGAAAACAACAGCAACAACAACTACACGTACAAAGACCCTGAACCACAGCAACTGCAACTGCAACAGCAACAGCAGCAGCAGCAGCAAAAAACACACACACAACAACAGCATAATCATCATCATCATCAGTAGCAGCAGCAGCATCAACAACCTGAACAAATAACCTAAACAGCAGCAGCAGCAACAACAACAGCAACAACAACAGCAACAGCAGCTGCAGCAGCAGCAACCTTAAAACAACAACAACAACAATGACCAGAACAAATAACCTGAACAGCAGCAACAGCAAAAACAACAGCAGCATAAGCAGTAGCAATAACAGCAGCAGCAAGACAACAACATGAGAAAGAAAAAGAAATAAAACAAAATAAAACAATAAAACAACAACAAAACTATAACAATCACCTGAACAAATAACCTGAACAATTGCATCATCATCATCATCATCATCATCATCATCAGCAGCAGCAGCAGCAGCAGCAACATCCTGAAAAACAACAACAACTATGACCTGAACAAAGAACCTGATCAACAGAAACAGTAAAAACAACAGCAGCAACAGCAACAACAACCTGAAAAACAACAAAGACCTGAACAAAAAACCTGAACAATAGCACCAGCAACAGCAACAACAACCACAGCAGCAACCTGGAAAACAACAACAACAACAACTACCCGTACAAAGAACCTGAACTACAGCAACTGCAACAACAAAAGCAGCAGCAGCAGCAGCAGCAAAAAACACACAAGAACAACAGCATAATCATCATCATCATCAGTAGCAGCAGCAGCAGCAGCAGCAAAAACCTTAGAACTAACAACACCAACATCCTGAACAAAGAACCTGAACAATAGCAACCGCAACAGCAGCAGCAGCAACACAAAAACCTGAACCTGAACAATACATCATCATCATCATCATCATCATCAGTAGCAGCAGCAGCAACAACAACATCCTGAAAAACAACAAAAATGATCTGAACAAAGAACCTGAACAACAGCAACCATCAACAGCAGCAACAGCAACAACAACCACAGCAGCAACCTGGAAAACAACAACAACAACAACTACCCGTACAAAGAACCTGAACTACAGCAACTGCAACAACAAAAGCAGCAGCAGCAGCAGCAGCAAAAAACACACAAGAACAACAGCATAATCATCATCATCATCAGTAGCAGCAGCAGCAGCAGCAGCAAAAACCTTAGAACTAACAACACCAACATCCTGAACAAAGAACCTGAACAATAGCAACCGCAACAGCAGCAGCAGCAACACAAAAACCTGAACCTGAACAATACATCATCATCATCATCATCATCATCAGTAGCAGCAGCAGCAACAACAACATCCTGAAAAACAACAAAAATGATCTGAACAAAGAACCTGAACAACAGCAACCATCAACAGCAGCAACAGCAACAACAACCTGAAAAACAACAAAGACCTGAACAAACCCGAACAATAGCAGCAGCAACAGCAACAACAACAACAGCAGCAACCTTGAAAACAACAGCAACAACAACTACCCGTACAAAGACCCTGAACTACAGCAACTGCAACAACAACAGCAGCAGCAGCAGCAGCAAAAAAAACACAACAACATCATAATCATCATCATCATCAGTAGCAGCATCAGCAATAACAACAACCTGAACAAACAACCTGAACAGCAGCAACAGCAGCAAAACAACAACAACAAAACTACAACAATGGCAACAACAACAATGATGTGAACATCAATAATACAGACATGAACAAAAGCAACAACAGCATAATTATCATCATCATCATTAGTAGCAACAACAACCTAAAAACAACAACAAAGGCAGCAGCAGCAGCAGCAACAACAACAGCAGCAACAACAGCATAATCAGTAGCAATAACAGCAGCAGCAACACAACAACATGAGAAAGAAAAAAAAATCAAACACAATAAAACAATAAAACAACAAAACAATTACAATCACCTGAACAAATAACCTGAACAATAGCATCATCATCATCAGCAGCAGCAGCAGCAGCAGCAGCAACATCCTGAAAAACAACAACAACAATGACATGAACAAAGAACCTGAACAACAGCAACAGCAACAACAACAGCAGCAACAACTACCTGAAAAACAACAAAGACCTGAACAAAGAACCTGAACAATAGCAACAGCAGCAGCAACAAAACAACAACAACAAAACATCTGCAACAACAACAATGATATGAAAAACAACAACAACAATACAGACATGAACTAAAACAACAACAGCATAATCATCATCATCAGTAGCAGCAACAACAACCTGAAAACAACAACAATGGCCTGAACAAATAACAACAACAGCAGCAGCAGCAACAACAACAGCAACAGTAGCAGTAGCAACCTTAAAACAACAACAACCTGAGAAACAACAACAATGACCTAAACAAACTTGAACAACAGAAACAGTAACAACAACAGCAGCAGTAACACAACAACCTGAAAAAGAAAAAGAAATCAAACAAAATAAAACAAAAACAAAACAATAACAAACACCTGAACAAATAACCTGAACAATACATCATCATCATCATCATCATCATCAGTAGCAGCAGCAGCAGCAACAACAACATCCTGAAAAACAACAACAATGACCTGAACAAAGAACCTGAACAACAGCAACAGCAACAACAACAGCAGCAACAGCAACAACAACCTGAAAAACAACAAAGACCTGAACAAACCTGAACAATTGCAGCAGCAACAGCAACAACAACAACAACAACCTCAGCAACCTGGAAAACAACAGCAACAACAACTACACGTACAAAGACCCTGAACCACAGCAACTGCAACTGCAACAGCAACAGCAGCAGCAGCAGCAAAAAACACACACACAACAACAGCATAATCATCATCATCATCAGTAGCAGCAGCAGCATCAACAACCTGAACAAATAACCTAAACAGCAGCAGCAGCAACAACAACAGCAACAACAACAGCAACAGCAGCTGCAGCAGCAGCAACCTTAAAACAACAACAACAACAATGACCAGAACAAATAACCTGAACAGCAGCAACAGCAAAAACAACAGCAGCATAAGCAGTAGCAATAACAGCAGCAGCAAGACAACAACATGAGAAAGAAAAAGAAATAAAACAAAATAAAACAATAAAACAACAACAAAACTATAACAATCACCTGAACAAATAACCTGAACAATTGCATCATCATCATCATCATCATCATCATCAGCAGCAGCAGCAGCAGCAGCAGCAACATCCTGAAAAACAACAACAACTATGACCTGAACAAAGAACCTGATCAACAGAAACAGTAAAAACAACAGCAGCAACAGCAACAACAACCTGAAAAACAACAAAGACCTGAACAAAAAACCTGAACAATAGCACCAGCAACAGCAACAACAACCACAGCAGCAACCTGGAAAACAACAACAACAACAACTACCCGTACAAAGAACCTGAACTACAGCAACTGCAACAACAACAGCAGCAGCAGCAGCAGCAGCAGCAAAAAACACACAAGAACAACAGCATAATCATCATCATCATCAGTAGCAGCAGCAGCAGCAGCAGCAAAAACCTTAGAACTAACAACACCAACATCCTGAACAAAGAACCTGAACAATAGCAACCGCAACAGCAGCAGCAGCAACACAAAAACCTGAACCTGAACAATACATCATCATCATCATCATCATCATCAGTAGCAGCAGCAGCAACAACAACATCCTGAAAAACAACAAAAATGATCTGAACAAAGAACCTGAACAACAGCAACCATCAACAGCAGCAACAGCAACAACAACCTGAAAAACAACAAAGACCTGAACAAACCCGAACAATAGCAGCAGCAACAACAACAACAGCAGCAACCTTGAAAACAACAGCAACAACAACTACCCGTACAAAGACCCTGAACTACAGCAACTGCAACAACAACAGCAGCAGCAGCAGCAGCAAAAAAAACACAACAACAGCATAATCATCATCATCATCAGTAGCAGCATCAGCAATAACAACAACCTGAACAAACAACCTGAACAGCAGCAACAGCAGCAAAACAACAACAACAAAACTACAACAATGGCAACAACAACAATGATGTGAACATCAATAATACAGACATGAACAAAAGCAACAACAGCATAATTATCATCATCATCATTAGTAGCAACAACAACCTAAAAACAACAACAAAGGCAGCAGCAGCAGCAGCAGCAGCAACAACAACAGCAGCAACAACAGCATAATCAGTAGCAATAACAGCAGCAGCAACACAACAACATGAGAAAGAAAAAGAAATCAAACAAAATAAAACAATAAAACAACAAAACAATTACAATCACCTGAACAAATAACCTGAACAATAGCATCATCATCATCATCATCATCAGCAGCAGCAGCAGCAGCAGCAGCAGCAGCAGCAGCAGCAGCAACATCCTGAAAAACAACAACAACAATGACATGAACAAAGAACCTGAACAACAGCAACAGCAACAACTACCTGAAAAACAACAAAGACCTGAACAAAGAACCTGAACAATAGCAAGAGAAGCAGCAACAAAACAACAACAACAAAACATCGGCAACAACAACAATGATATGAAAAACAACAACAACAATACAGACATGAACTAAAACAACAACAGCATAATCATCATCATCATCATCATCAGTAGCAGCAACAACAACCTGAAAACAACAACAATGGCCTGAACAAATAACCTGAACAGCAGCAGCAGCAACAACAACAGCAACAGTAGCAGTAGCAACCTTAAAACAACAACAACCTGAGAAACAACAACAATGACCTAAACAAACTTGAACAACAGAAACAGTAACAACAACAGCAGCAGCAACACAACAACCTGAAAAAGAAAAAGAAATCAAACAAAATAAAACAATAAAACAACAAAACAATTACAATCACCTGAACAAATAACCTGAACAATAGCATCATCATCATCATCATCATCATCAGCAGCAGCAGCAGCAGCAGCAACATCCTGAAAAACAACAACAACAATGACATGAACAAAGAACCTGAACAACAGCAACAGCAACAACAACAGCAGCAACAACTACCTGAAAAACAACAAAGACCTGAACAAAGAACCTGAACAATAGCAACAGAAGCAGCAACAAAACAACAACAACAAAACATCGGCAACAACAACAATGATATGAAAAACAACAACAACAATACAGACATGAACTAAAACAACAACAGCATAATCATCATCATCATCATCATCAGTAGCAGCAACAACAACCTGAAAACAACAACAATGGCCTGAACAAATAACCTGAACAGCAGCAGCAGCAACAACAACAGCAACAGTAGCAGTAGCAACCTTAAAACAACAACAACCTGAGAAACAACAACAATGACCTAAACAAACTTGAACAACAGAAACAGTAACAACAACAGCAGCAGCAACACAACAACCTGAAAAAGAAAAAGAAATCAAACAAAATAAAACAAAAACAAAACAATAACAAACACCTGAACAAATAACCTGAACAATACATCATCATCATCATCATCATCATCAGTAGCAGCAGCAGCAGCAACAACAACATCCTGAAAAACAACAACAATGACCTGAACAAAGAACCTGAACAACAGCAACAGCAACAACAACAGCAGCAACAGCAACAACAACCTGAAAAACAACAAAGACCTGAACAAACC
>JAWPHD010015933.1:0-52564 GCA_037043455.1 Cyrtodaria siliqua
TCATAATAGCATGACGTGGTCATATTAATACCAGTGAACAAACTGGAGGGTGACACGAACGACAAAGTAGCGATAAAGTCGCCTTTTACCCCTGTCACTCGCTTTTTTTCCATCCCAAGGTGAAGTTTAAGTCGCCGTCAAAAAGAACATTCCGCATTGTTTCCGCCCTCGAGCGAAGTTTAACCTGTCCTTTAATTGACCTGTTTTTTATGTCTCAGGACAAGTGTAGACGTTGCTGGGAAGGGATTATGCTAATTGCTTTGATCGATCACAGACGAAACCCCGTGGGGAGCATACTTTCCTACAGCTATGATATCCCCAAAGGTAATTTTCGCTCCTAGCCATTCTTCAACTTGTTTACAAAATACATGTAGACTGCATGTTCAGGGAATACACACACCTTATCCAATGAGATTGCTTATAGCTAAACAATTGACCAATCGTAGGTTCCGTTACAGTTAGACAAATTATGCGAGTTAAAAATATGGTTGACATTCGATTGAAAACGTGATCGAAACAACAATCTGAAGATAATTGACCCGAGGTGATTAAATGATACAACCTATTAATAATTAGAGTTGCTTTTTCTTAATCGTTTGATAAAACGAACCTTATGGCCACTGATGGCATTCCAAACAAATTAATGCACGAAAAAAAGTTAATAACTGATGACATTTCTACTGAATTTTCGGCAATATTTTTCCATCCGGAAAAGTGCGGTGTCATAGTAGTTCGGACTAATAGGTACATAATTTCGGATGGAGGAAAAACTTTTGTTTATTAGAATAGATATACCGATAACTGAATTACTTCAACATCAGCAAAAACTGTGTCTTGTTGTTTTAAGCTAATTACAAATTGGGAAACAAAACACATTATAGGCCATATGAGGAATAAGCCTTTTAGGAAGATGTGTAAGTTTGAGAATCCTATTCACACCCTCCATAGATCTCCCATACAATTTGATAGAAAGATGAAATGAATGAAGATACATGCAATATATTTATATTAAATTCTTCTCCTCAATCCTTTTTTCTTCTATAGTTAGTTTACTTACAGTTATATATGTGTAAATAAAACTCAATTTAACTAATAAACACCTTTAATTTAAATAATCAAAAGGTTATAACCAATAGGGTCTATACATATATCAATTACTAATTAACAATAACTGATTGCGCGCTTAATTTAAAAGATTGTGTCTCCCTCACTTCTCCCCATTTCCTGTCACTTCTCTCTATTTTCTATGGAGGGATAAGTCACTTCTCCCTAAAATCCAGGCCTGTAATATTGAACCCTGTAATACCAGGGTGGGGTCATAATACCAGAAAGTGATGTCATGATAGAAATAACCAAATGAAATATGAATGAAGCATTCAGATTGGTTCAGTGATAAAAATTGGACCAATTGAAACCACCAATGAAACCAGTTAATTTAAAGCCCATTACATTCTCAGAACACACCGAGGTTTTACTGGAGTAATGAGGTTCTTGAAGCCCAGAAACACAACATTCTAATAAAATAATTCTAAATTGATTTACAACATTCTAATAAAATAATTCTAAATTGATTTAACAGACTGTTTTAAACTTTCACAAACTGAGTTAATATAAAGCCAAGCAATGAAAAACAAGCACAAAAGGTCTACAGGCGAACACATTAGACCAGTTTTTTGTCCTTCAATGCCAATTAACAATAACAAGAGGCCCAAGAGGGCCTGTGGACGCTCTACTGGCTAAAACAGCTCTTATAGATTTAGATAGATATAGCTCTCTCAGGGCCCTCACGCTACTTTGGGGGAAGGGGCCCGCAGCCCTCAGAAGGGGAATTTTTGTAACTGGGGGGAATTTTTACAACAAATAAAAAACTCTGTTTGATTAACACGTTTCACTTTATTAACATACATTCGTCAACCATCTGGTTCTTTTTCTGATAAAAAAACTCCACTTAATAACCATCAATGGCATGTTTTCATCGGAGATCCACATTAAAAGTCAACCCTTCTCTTCTTTTTATCCCGAAAAAAACCTATTGCCCTGTCCAGTTGGGCATCTGGTTGAGTCAGTGCCCGATAATAGTTAAAACGTCCTGTGCACGATAAACAGTCTAAAACCAGTCTAATAATAATCAAAACGTCTTTTTCAAACCGGTAAACACGACATCGTGAGCATATCGTCTTGAAAATCGGATTTTTTTTTTTTTGATTTTTTTTTTACGAATTTCTGAGGGGGAAAAATATCAATTTTTGGGGGAAAAAAAGATACTTTTCAGGTGGGGGACTGCCGCCGAATAACGGCGGCAGAAATGACCAAATGAGGGCCCTGTCTCTTCTCCTATAGATTTAACAAAGGAAAATACAATATAGCATTTCTCAACAAATCAAGGGACATAACTCTGTTCCCCTGCGAAATTTTCTAGAACTGTGCATGAACAATTCTTGAACTGTTCTGGATAGATTGTTCAAGAACTGTTCTTGAACTGTACCTAATCTGTTCTGGTACAGTTCTAGAGCAGTACGTGAACGTTAAATGAGACAAATTTTCTAGAACTTATGTTCAAGAACAGTTCTAGAACTTATGTTCAAGAACAGTTCTAGAACTTATGTTCAAGAACAGTTCTTGAACTATCTGTACTGGAACTGTTCTAGAACTGTTACAGAACGATCTGTACTGGAACTGTTCTAGAACAGTTCTAGAACTATCTGTACTGGAACTGTTCTAAGAACTGTTCTTGAACATAACCTCTAGAATTTTTGTCTCATTTAACGTTCATGCACAGTTCTAGAACTGCTCAAGAACAGATGAAGCACAGTTCTAGAACTATCTGTACTGGAACTGTTCTAGAACTATTCCCAGAATGATCTGTACTGGAACTGTTCTTGAACAGTTCCAGTAAGATAGTTCTAGAACTGTTCTTGAACATAAGTTCTAGACATTTTGTCTCATTTAACGTTCATGCACTGTTCTAGAACTGCTCAAGAACAGATGAAGCACAGTTCAAGAACCGTTCTTGAACAATCTATCCAGAACAGTTCCTGCACAGTTCCAGAACTCCCTTGGCCACTAATTTAACCTACATTACAGTTAAAGAACAATTCATTAATTGAACCTTCAGAATGCCTGGTCATACTTGTTGAAATGTTACATATTATACTGAAATGAAATAATATCTGCAGTGCTGAATACCATTTTTCTGTCAGCAACAAAAAAAGAAAGTCAATCCGCGAAAACACATGACAATAGGGGTTTCATTTTAAAATACTTTTTCTAAAGACTACATTTAGAAATTTCATCTTTCAAATACAACTATTAAATATAGAAGATGTTTTGACACAATAAGTAATTTAAGTATTATCACAAAACACTTACATTTAATCATTAAATGATGCAAGCACAATCTTCAGTTGGACTGTCATTTTACCGCCAAAAACTCAAAAGAATGGCGTTTGCATTTTATTTGCAATTTTGTCAGAATCACACTGTCATATATTCTTTACCTACTTTCTTTGCAAATATAAATGAAGACATGGGCTTTTAAACTCCAGATAATGTTATTATATTAAACTGTTCATGCAATAATGATCATATATTTGTTTGTTAATAGAAGTATATATTTGTTTAATTAATGAAGATGAACACTCTGCGAAACTCTGTTCTTATACTCAAGAACAGTTCATGAACATTTCTAGAACATTAAGAACAGTTCCTGAACTGTTCTTGATTCATTGTTCTAGAACATGTTCTTAATATGTTCTTGAACATTGAACATTTTCAAAAACTATTGAAGAGCATTTCAAGAACTGTAATTTTTCTCTATAATCTATACTGTGTTGATGAGCCGTTAAACAACATTCATAAACATTCAGTTTGTTATGGAAAAACCTGTTCTGGAAATAGTGTAATAAAATTATGTTGTTTAGTGGAAATACTCAACTTTAATTTAATCAACACAAAACTTAAGTGCTACAAAATAAATGTCTTTTTATACCAAAGCTATCTATGTATACTTGGGGTGTGTTCAAGCTACTTAAAACAAAGAAATTTCATAATTCATTATAATACCTGTGCCTGTCAGCATTACAAAAATAATGCCGCTGTATCAGTAAGTAGTGTGACTAATAATGGAAGATCACAATAGTTTATTAGGTGGTTAATATTGTGACTTGCTTACTAATTTAATGTATATTTACATTTGCACAGATGTAATCGATTTGTAGCGGCATTCCTATTAAGATAACACATTTGTAGATATTTTAAGCACATCTTAATTACATTTCCTATTTAAAGGAATTTAGTTCACATTTTAAAGAACAGTAAAAGAACTTTAAATAGAGAAGATATTCTAAAACTGTTCTTAAAAAATTTCAAGAACAAATGAAGAACAGTTTAGGAACTTCAAGGGTTTAAACTGTTCTTAATTAGTGCTTAACGTTTAAGAACACTTAGAGTTAAGAACTAATTAAGAACGGTTTAAGAACCCTTGAAGTTCCTGAACAGTTCTTCATTTGTTCTTCAAATTGTTAAAGAACAAATTAAGAACAGTTCAGGAGCTCCTGAAGTTCCTAAACTGTTCTTGATTTGCTCTTGAAATTGTTCAAGAACATTTTTAGAACATTTTCTCTATTTAAAGGTTCTTGAACTGTTCTAAACTTGTTCAAGAACCTTTCAAGAATATCTTAAGAAAAATTAAAGTTCTTGAAATGTTCTTCAATAGTTCTTGAAAGTGTTCAAGAACATATTAAGAACATATGTTCTAGAACAATGAATCAAGAACAGTTCAGGAACTGTTCTTAATGTTCTAGAACTGTTCATGAACTGTTCTTGAGTATAAGAACAGAGTTTTGCAGGGGTTATTACTAACAAGATCTAGCTGGCTTTTGAAATTGTCCAAGATTTCATTGATATACCGCGCTTTGCACAACTAGACATCATATTGAGGCTTCCTGCCAAATTTCGTAGAAATCCAACAAGCCGTTTAAGAGGAGTAGCGCCGACAAGAAATTTAAAATAAAAATGTCAAAGGGCCATAACTCCGTCAAAAATCAGCGAACTGAAACAAAAGCGTGATATGCACAACTAGACATCTTACCGATGCTTCCTGCAAACTTTCGTCGAAATTCAACAAGGCATTTAGGATGAGTAGCGGCGACAAGAAATTTTAAAGAAAGTGTCAAGTAATTAAAAAGATAATCAAAAAAAAATTAAAAAAATTAAAAAATTTCAAATCAATCAAAAAAAAAAATCAATAAATAAATGAAAAAAAAAAATCAATCAAAAAAAAAAAAATTATAATAAATAAAAGAATAATAATAATAATAATTAAAAAAAAAAAAATTGAAAAAATTGAAATTGAAAAAAAAAATTACAAAAAAAATTGAAATTGAAAAAATAAATCAAAAACTAAAAAAAAATTACAAAAATGTTTTTGCCTATACAAGCCTAAGCAAAACTGACCCCCAGGGTGGGGGCCAAATGTGACCAATAGGTCACCATGTTGTGGGGCAAATACAAAATATTAAACCTCTGGCTCTTGCAGTTTCAGAGAAGATTTTTTAAATTTTTCCCTATACATGTCTATGTAAAACATGTGACCCTTGGGGCAGGGTCAAATGTGACCCGAGGGTCACAATTTGAACAAACTTGGTAAAGGACCATAAGCTTATAGCAAATGCAAAATATTAAACCTCTGGCTCTTGCAGTTCCAGAGAAGAAGACTTTTTTTCAGTTTTTCCCTATACAAGCATTTATGTAAAACATGTGACCCTTGGGGCGGGGTCAATGTGACCCGAGGGTCACAATTTGAACAAACTTGGTAAAGGACCATAAGCTTATAGCAAAATATTAAACCTCTGGCTCTTGAAGTTTCCGAGAAGAAGATTTTAAAAAAAAAATCCTATATAAGTCTATGTAAAACTGTGACCCTCAGGGCGGGGACAAATTTGACCCCAGGGTCACCATTTGAACAAACTTAGTAGAGGACCATAAGCTGATGCTACATGTAATACATGAGAGCTCTGTGCCATGTGGTTCCAGAGAAGAAGATTTTTTTCAGTTTTTCCCTATACAAGCCTATGTAAAACTGTGACCCCCGGAGTGGGGCCAAATGTGACCCCTGGGTCACCATTTTGAACAAACTTGGTAGAGGACCACAAGCTTATAGCAAATACAAAATATTAAACCTCTGGCTCTTGCAGTTTCAGAGAAGAAGATTTTTTAAGTTTTTCCCTATACATGTCTATGTAAAACATGTGACCCTTGGGGCGGGGCCAAATGTGACCCGAGGTCACCATTTGAACAAACTTGGTAAAGGACCATAAGCTTATAGTAAATGCAAAATATCAAATCTCTGGCTGTTGTAGTTTCCGAGAAGAAGATTTTAAAAAAAAAAATCGTATATAAGTCTATGTAAAACTGTGACCCCCGGGGCGGGGACAAATTTGACCCCAGGGTCACCATTTGAACAAACTTAGTAGAGGACCATAAGCTGATGCTACATGTAATACATGAGAGCTCTGTGCCTTGTGGTTTCAGAGAAGAAGATTTTTAAAGTTTTTTCCTATATGTCTATATGAAAAACATGCAAAACCTCAATATACAAACTTTGGACCCCCGGGGCACGGCCATTTTTGACCCGGGGACTTTATTTGAACAAACTTCATAGTCTAGGCGTTGGCGATCATTTTAAAAGAAGAACTGTTGAAATCTGTCCAGCGGTTCTGGAGAAGAAGATTTTTAAGGTTTCGACCATATATGGTAATGGCAGCCATCTTGGACGTCTGATTTTTAGCTCTACTGGCCAAGGGCCAGCAGAGCTTATGGGATGGTGTGTTGTCCGTCTTCCGTCGTCCGTCCGTCGTCAGTCCATCGTCCGTTAACTTTTCTTCAAACGACTTCTCCTCAGAAAGCGCTTGGCTAATTTTGACCAAACTTCACATAGATGATCCTTAGATGAATGCTTTTTAGATTTGTTAAAATTAGGTCAGCACTACATCTAAGATGGCTGCCATTACCATATATGGTCGAAACCTTAAAAAATCTTCTTCTCCAGAACCGCTGGACAGATTTCAACAGTTTTTCTTTTAAAATGATCGCTAACGCCTAGACTATCAAGTTTGTTCAAATAAAGTCCCTGGGGTCAAAAATGGCCGTGCCCCGGGGGTCCAAAGTTTGTATATTGAGGTTTTGCATGTTTTTCATATAGACATATAGGAAAAAACTTTTAAAAATCTTCTTCTCTGAAACCACAAGGCACAGAGCTCTCATGTATTACATGTAGCATCAGCTTATGGTCCTCTACTAAGTTTGTTCAAATGGTGACCCTGGGGTCAAATTTGTCCCCGCCCCGGGGGTCACAGTTTTACATAGACTTATATACGAATTTTTTTTTTAAAATCTTCTTCTCGGAAACTACAACAGCCAGAGGTTTGATATTTTGCATTTACTATAAGCTTATGGTCCTTTACCAAGTTTGTTCAACATTTGGCCCCGCCCCAAGGGTCACGTTTTACATAGACATGTATAGGAAAAAACTTAAAAAATCTTCTTCTCTGAAACTGCAAGAGCCAGAGGTTTAATATTCCGCATTTGCTATAAGCTTGTGATCCTCTACCAAGTTTGTTCAAATGGTGACCCAGGGGTCACATGTGGCCCCACCCCGGGGGTCACGTTTTACATAGGCTTGTATAGGCAAAAACTGTTTTTTGTTGTTTTTTTAGTTTTAAATTTGATTTTTTACAAAAAAAAAAAATTCAATTTCAATTTTTTTTTTTTGTTAATTTTTTTTTTTTAATTTTTTAATTTTTATTTTTTTTTGATTGATTTGAATATTATTTTTTTTTTCCATTATATTTTCCATTATATTTTTAATTACTTGACACTTACTTCAAAATTTCTTGTCGGCGCTACTCATCCTAAATGCCTTGTTGAATTTCGACGAAACTTGGCAGGAAGCATCGGTAAGATGTCTAGTTGTGCATATCACGTTTTTCTTCCAGTTCGCTGATTTTTGACGGAGTTATGGCCCTTTGACATTTTTATTTTAAATTTCTTGTCGGCGCTACTCCTCTTAAACGGCTTGTTGGATTTCTACGAAATTTGGCAGGAAGCCTCAGTATGATGTCTAGTTGTGCAAAGCACGGTATATCAATGAAATCTTGGACAATTTCGAAAACCAGCTAGATCTTGTTAGTAATAACAGCGTTATGGCCCTTGATTTGTTGAAAAATGCTATATTGTATTTTCCTTTGTTAAATCTATAGGAGAAGAGAGCTATATCTAGCTATATCAATCTAAATCTATAAGAGCTGTTTTAGCCAGTAGAGCGTCCACAGGCCCTCTTAGGCCTCTTGTTTTTTGTAGATAGCTGTGCATGCATATATGTATATCTATATGCTCGGTAAAAAAGGTTTTGGACCAGGGTATAAAGTCATATAAAAATAAAACTAGTGGACAGAATTGAAGTATCTTTTTTTAGTAACCAAGGTCTACCCTACCCGGTTAATTTGGTACCAGAAACATTAAATTCCAAACAAGATTTGATTATAAAAAAATATCGCGAAAACACAAAGGGTCTGTAAAAAATGTTGCCAAGTCCATAAAAAGTAACAGTTACGAACACATTTGAGTAACCAATAAAAAGATTATTATTTTTTCGCATACTTTCATTGTAAACGATAATTATTGTTGATTGTTGATCTATTGTGAATTATCAACTGAGATAAGGGTTATGGTCGAATGTCATGGTTCAGCGATCATTGTACGGGTTCGAACATGCCATGGTCCAAAACTTTTTTTACAGAGTATATCTACTCAGTTACTGTCATTTATTACAGGCATGTACCTACAACTTAACAACATTCAGTGACAACTAAATGTGCATGCCGGTATGTCCTGAAAGACATGAATATTTATCATCTGCTGGCATGACTCAGAAAATAGAAAGGTCCTGTGAGATAGCGGGTTCGAACCTCACTGGCACCATTGGGTTAATTGGCAAGACACTTTCGGGTTTAATTAGCCTTGTCCATCAGAACAGTACATAAACCTGGCCATCCCGTCTTCTGAGCATTCTGAAGAGGTCAAATGGGGTTTTGCGATGCACCAACACAAAAAGGTTATATAGCGCCAACAGGAATGAACATTCCAGGCCCACTCTCCATTTACATTTAGATAAAAATATGCAGAATGGGCCTAGAACCTGCTCACCTGCAGAACTGTAGAGTTGATGTAAATTCTCTTGTAAACACTCCATTTTTTGCTGGAGCCACGATCATTTTTTTCTGCCACCACTCAAAATATTAGCAACTGAAACAATACAGGGATTGCACTGAAGCCCTTTAATGAACATGACAAAAGCAACAAAATGAACATGAATTCGGGGGTGGGTGGAGGTGGGGGGGATTTTACCTCTTTGTCTGGATATGCAGTGGCCCTATTCTTGCACAGGAACCACACGAGGCAGCATTTTGAAGAACCACAGGGCATGATTCAACAGCAAATGTTATGACACGGCCACCGGATGTCTATAATAATATCCTTCCCATTTCTCTGGGGCGACTCTAAATACTCTTAGATAATGTGTCAATGAGGCGTTAAACAATTCAATATTGACATTAATTATCTACAACTTACAGCAATTAGCAACAGTGAGCAACTTGCTATGAATTAATCATTCTACAAAAATGCTTTGATATAAACATAAACAATGCAATAACATTTAGTTGACAAGTAATCAACTTACAAGTGATAACATCAACAGGTATTTATTATGGAGGTTTGTAAGGTTTACTTGACTGTATTGTCTTAAATGTCGTTAACAAAATAAGCAGTCTTAGAGTGACAAGCCTTCAATATTATTGTTTAAAAAAATGTACATCTGAATAAAAAAAAAAATCATACCAAAAATGCAAAAATCTTCGCAATTAAACAAACTGCACTGTGTATAACAATTAGAAATACACCAACATATGACATAATACAGGGGTTTTTTTTGGCTGTTTTTATAGCCGAAATTCGGTCATATTCCCAATGCCAAAACATATATTTTTTTCCCAATGAAGAGGAAAAAATTCCCAATTTTTCAAAAAAAAACATTTTTTTTTTTTTTTAGTGTGCCAATCCAATGATTGGCTTTCAAAAGCTTAAATAAATGCTTCTGTTTATCTTGGTGTACAAAAAACAATATTGAAGATATAATTATGAAAGGAATGCTTTACTTTATATTTTTCCGAATTTTATTAAAAATCACGCTAAAATTCCCAATTTTATGAAAAATCACACTAAAATTCCCAATTCCAGGGGTACGGGTCATGTTCCCAAAATCATGAAAAAAAGCCCTGTAATATATAATTAATAAAACTTGTAGTCAGTGGGACAAAAATCTAAACCAATTGGCTCCATCAAAACGGTGCATTTATATGACCTATAACAGGTTAAACATTTACAGTTTGTGTACATTATACATACATGTATGTGATGGGCAAGACACTTTCCCTTTAAGCCTCGTCCGTCGGATTATTGAGGACGTAAACCGGGCGGTCCCGTGTATCGGTCTATCTTCCGAGCATGTTAAAGAACCATAGGAATCTATTCGATAATAAGAGTAGGTCAGGTTCCCGGATTCCTATGTATCCTTCCCCTCTCTCTGGGGCGGCTCTAATTAACCTATACTGTGTTGTTGAGCCGTTAAACAACATTCAACAGTGTCCCTTTAATAAGAAACATAATGTGTATAGCCTTCTAATCATTCTGACAATGTTCAATTCATACATGTATGTTCTGTAAGTATAATCAGTAATCAGGTAGTCAACATACCTGTAAGGCTGTAATCTGCCAAAAATATTCAAAATTCCACAACAAACTAATTGAAGCATTTACATATATACAACTCACACAGACAGCAATGTTTTAACCATCAATGTGAAATAGTGTTAATTATTCAAAATTAGATGTTTGTTCCTGACATCTAACAATATCTGGCAAGTGCACACACAGTTCACCTTGACTGAGATCTACCTTAATTTACAACTGCCAATACTACCTAAATTGCTGACATACTCAACAGAAACCTGGCACTCGTCAACAAAAAATCATGGTGTTACTTCTAAAACAAAACCTGAATGAAAAAATCTGAATTGTTCACATTAAAACTTACAGAACAAGAGTGCCTGTGGACGCTCTACTTGCAAACTTAAGCGACTCACATGTTCAATTGATAATCTAATACAAGATAACCAAGTAGCAGTATCAAAGAGGAATATATTTTTCTTGTCTATTTCCATTGACATGCTTCACATATGTTCAAAACGTATATTCCTTTTATAACGAGGAAACCTGTCCAAAATGTGTTTCCCCATCTATCTGACTCGCGACATACCGTCCTTATAATATCAGGGCTGTCTTTCTACCATGGGGGAATGGGTCCGGGTCCCTCAGAGGGGGGAATTTTCGCGTCAATTTCAGTAAAAGGGGGAATTTTGCATTGAAGTTCAAACATCCATAACACATTATGATATCATCAATACAAGAGGTCAATGACCTTGAAGCTCTACTGATTGATTTTGATTTCAGGAAGTAGTCGCTACAGACTTGTTTTTTGAAAATCTATTTTTAACCGTGGCGGCCATCTTGAATTTCCGGCCGACCTGAAATTTTGCTAAGATCAATAAGACATTAAGAGCAACATTCCTGTGAAGTTTCATGAAAATCCGTCAGGTAGTTTCAAAGAAGTAGTCGCTACAAGTTTTCATTATATAACTCTATGTAAACAAAGCAGCCATGTTTAAGGTCAAATCAAAACGATTTTCGACAAGGACCAACATCATGTCATACTGATCATTTTAGAAAAAGTCCCATATCAATATCTCTTATTGTTTTGAAGAAGTAGTCGCTACAAACTTATTTATTTTAAATCTATTTTTAGCTGTGGCGGCCATCTTGAATTTCCGGCCGACCTGAAATTTTTCTAGGATCAACAAGACATCAAGAGCAACATTCCTGTGAAGTTTCATGAACATCCGTCAAGTAGTTTCAGAGGAGTAGTCGCTACAAGTTTTTACTATATAACTCTATGTAACCAAAGATGGCCACTGGCAGCCATGTTTAACGTCGAATCAAAATAATTTTCCACAAGGATCTACATCATGTCATGCTGATCATTTTAGAAAAAGTCCCATATCAATATCACTTATAGTTTTCAAGAAGTAGTCGCTACAAACTTATTTTTTAAAAATCTATTTTTAGCTGTGACGGCCATCTTGAATTTCCGGCCGACCTGAAATTTTGATAGGATCAATTAGACATCAAGAGCAACATTCCTGTAAAGTTTCATGACAATCCGCCAAGTAGTTTCAGAGGAGTAGTCGCTACAAGTTTTTACTATATAACTCTATGTAAACAAAGATGGCCGCTGCAGCCATGTTTAACGTTGAATCAAAACAATTTTTGACTAGGATCAACATCATGTAATGCTGATCATTTTAGAAAAAGTCCCATATCAATATCACTTATAGTTTTCAAGAAGTAGTCGCTACAAACTTATTTTTTAAAAATCTATTTTTAGCTGTGACGGCCATCTTGAATTTCCGGCCGACCTGAAATTTTTCTAGGATCAATTAGACATCAAGAGCAACATTCCTGTAAAGTTTCATGACAATCCGCCAAGTAGTTTCAGAGAAGTAGTCGCTACAAGTTTTTACTATATAACTCTATGTAAACAAAGATGGCCGCAGCCATGTTTAACGTTGAATCAAAACGATTTTTGACTAGGATCAACATCATGTCATGCTGATCATTTTTAGAAAAAGTCCCATATCAATATCACTTATAGTTTTCAAGAAGAAGTCGCTACAAACTTGTATTTTAAAACTCTATTTTTAGCTTTGGCGGCCATCTTGGATTTCACATCAACATGAATTTTTGCTAGGATCAACTAGACTTTATGGGCAACATTTCTGTAAAGTTTCATGAATATCCATCCAGTAGTTTCAGCTGTGAAGTCGCTACAAATAAAAGTTTACGGACAGACGGACAGACGGACGACGGACGCCGCACCACGGCATAAGCTCTGCTGATCTCTGATCAGTAGAGCTAATAAAATGAAATCATGCTGATAACATAGATATACAAGAGGTCAATGACCTTGAAGCTCTACTGATTGATTTTGATTTCAGGAAGTAGTCGCTACAGACTTGTTTTTTGAAAATCTATTTTTAGCCGTGGCGGCCATCTTGAATTTTCGGCCGACCTGAAATTTTGCTAAGATCAATAAGACATTAAGAGCAACATTCCTGTGAAGTTTCATGAAAATCCGTCGGGTAGTTTCAAAGAAGTAGTCGCTACAAGTTTTCATTATATAACTCTATGTAAACAAAGCAGCCATGTTTAAGGTCAAATCAAAACGATTTTCGACAAGGACCAACATCATGTCATACTGATCATTTTAGAAAAAGTCCCATATCAATATCTCTTATTGTTTTGAAGAAGTAGTCGCTACAAACTTATTTATTTTAAATCTATTTTTAGCTGTGGCGGCCATCTTGAATTTCCGGCCGACCTGAAAATTTTCTAGGATCAACTAGACATCAAGAGCAACATTCCTGTGAAGTTTCATGAACATCCGTCAAGTAGTTTCAGAGGAGTAGTCGCTACAAGTTTTTACTATATAACTCTATGTAACCAAAGATGGCCACTGGCAGCCATGTTTAACGTCGAATCAAAATAATTTTCCACAAGGATCTACATCATGTCATGCTGATCATTTTAGAAAAAGTCCCATATCAATATCACTTATAGTTTTCAAGAAGTAGTCGCTACAAACTTATTTTTTAAAAATCTATTTTTAGCTGTGACGGCCATCTTGAATTTCCGGCCAACCTGAAATTTTGATAGGATCAATTAGACATCAAGAGCAACATTCCTGTAAAGTTTCATGACAATCCGCCAAGTAGTTTCAGAGGAGTAGTCGCTACAAGTTTTTACTATATAACTCCATGTAAACAAAGATGGCCGCTGGCAGCCATGTTTAACGTTGAATCAAAACGATTTTTGACTAGGATCAACATCATGTTATGCTGATCATTTTAGAAAAAGTCCCATATCAATATCACTTATAGTTTTCAAGAAGTAGTCGCTACAAACTTATTTTTTAAAAATCTATTTTTAGCTGTGACGGCCATCTTGAATTTCCGGCCGACCTGAAATTTTTCTAGGATCAATTAGACATCAAGAGCAACATTCCTGTAAAGTTTCATGACAATCCGCCAAGTAGTTTCAGAGAAGTAGTCGCTACAAGTTTTTACTATATAACTCTATGTAAACAAAGATGGCCGCTGGCAGCCATGTTTAACGTTGAATCAAAACGATTTTTGACTAGGATCAACATCATGTCATGCTGATCATTTTAGAAAAAGTCCCATATCAATATCACTTATAGTTTTCAAGAAGAAGTCGCTACAAACTTGTATTTTAAAACTCTATTTTTAGCTTTGGCGGCCATCTTGGATTTCACATCAACATGAATTTTTGCTAGGATCAACTAGACTTTATGGGCAACATTTCTGTAAAGTTTCATGAATATCCATCCAGTAGTTTCAGCTGTGAAGTCGCTACAAATAAAAGTTTACGGACAGACGGACAGACAGACGGACGGACGGACAGACGGACGACGGACGCCGCACCACGGCATAAGCTCTGCTGATCTCTGATCAGTAGAGCTAATAACACTAAATAGACAAATAAAGCAAGGACTTAAGCATACAATAACACAATTTTATTGTTGTTTATGCCAACCAATATACATTTAACAATAAATGGGTTCAAAACAGACTTGAAAAATATGTATGTTGACTAGCTGTAAGAGTTAGACTATGTTCAAAAAGTATCAGTGACAGTTATGTTATTTACTTTGTTCTACTTTCTTCAACACAAGCACAATTAACACTTAGTTCTCTTAAAATTCTAGCCTTCTGTCTTTCAGTTTATTTTATTTTTTATTTTATTTTTTTTTCAAGGGGGGAATTTTGACACTGAGGTGGGGGAAAAAATGATACTTTTCAGGTGGGGGACTGTTTGGGGTTTCGGCCCCAAAAACAGCCAAAAGACAGCCCTGAATACATGTATGTACATAATATGTACATAATGATACACTTTATTAATATAGATTCATTCCATTATCTAAAGCGATTTCAGAAGCCATAAATCTAATATACAGTACAGCACACGCGAAACCCACACTTTACTCGATTCGCCGAGTTTGGTCGTATCGAGTGCCGCGCGGATCTACGCGGAGTGAGTGTTTGGACTCGGCAAATCAACGTGGCGAAAGTACGCCATTGTCGAGTCACTCGCACTCCGAGTCAATCCGCGTAGTATGTCTATGTAAGTCTTTGTAAAACATGTGAAGTCTGGGGCTGGGCCAAATGTGACCCCGGGATCACCATTTGAACAGGCTTGGTAGAGGACCATAAGCTTATAGGTAATGCAAAATATCAAACCTCTGGCTCTTATAGTTTCAGAGAAGATGTTTTTTTAAGTATTTCCCTATAGAAGTCTATATAAAACATGTGAAATCTGGGGCGAGGACAAATGCCACCATTTGAGCAAACCTGGAAGAGGACCATAAGCTTATAGCAAAAGCAAAATATTAAACCTCTGGCTCTTGTAGTTTCAGAGAAGTAGATTTTTTAAATTTTTTCCTATATAAGTCTATGTAAAACTGTGACCCCTGCAAGGAGGGGCCAAACTGGACCCCAGGGACACCATTTGAACAAACTTAGTAGAGGACCATAAGCTGATGCTACATGTAATAGAAGAGAGCTCCATCCCTTGTGGTTTCAGAGAAAAATATTTTTTAACCATGGCTATTTTTGACCCTGGGGACTTCATTTGAACAAATTTGATAGTCTAGGCATTCAGGCGATCATTTTAAATGAAAAACTGTTGAAATCTGTCCAGCCGTTTTTGAGAAGATTTTTTAAGGTTTCGACCATAATTATATGGTTATGGCGGCTATCTTGGATGTCGCACTGACCTAATTTTAACAAATCTAAAATGCATTCATCCAAGGATCATCCATGTGAAGTTTGGTCACAATTGGCCAAGCGGTTCCTGAGGAGAAGTTTTTGAAGCAAAAGTTAACGACGGACGACGGACGACGGACGAAGAGTGATCCCAATAGTTCACCTTGAGCCTTTGGCTCAGGTGATAAAAATATACGTTCCGGTAGCCCGACTTTTGGTCTATTTTAGAAAGAAAAAAAATCCACCCCAAGCATTTTTGAGGTGTAATATGTTAGTAGCCTCAAAATTATATACATGTATTTTATCTTTCTTGGATGTTTTCATTAAATTAGTATTTCCCCAAGATTTAAAAATGACAGGGTGCTCCCTGTAAAGGGAAGAGCTCTGGAAATATTTGTTAAAGTCACTTGCCCTGCCCCAAAAGTCACTTGCCCCACATACATGTATCCAGGTCTCTTTCCCAAAAATTAGCGTTGTACAATATTTGTGTGATGTTTTGTAACGGGACCGCCGTATAATTTAAAATTATTATTATCGGGAGGCGGACAAATACCCACCGCTGGCAACTTGTTGGGGAATGGGTAAACATACAAGACTTTGTTCCTATAAGATATATAGACATATAGATATATAGACATATATTATAGAGAAAAAGCCCGGACAAGAATTTTCTATTTGACTACCAAGTATGAAATGCATTAAAATACAAAGGGCCATAACTGAGTTGAAAATTATCGAACCAGAATGTCATGAGTTTTTTTGACAATATGCGCATCTCCACTTGATATTATGCTTTGTAGCAAGTTTCACGAAATTATAACATGGGGTTTTAGAGAAATAGCCCGGACAAGAATTTTGTATTATATATATATATATTAGAAATACAAAGGGCCATAACTCAGTGGAAAATTATCGAACCAGAACGTCAGGATTTTTTATTTCACTACCAAGTATGAAATGCATTAAAAATACAAAGGGCCATAACTCAGTGGAAAACTGATGAACTAAAAAGTCATGACAGTACGCGCATATTCACTTGATATTGATGCTTCATAGAAAGTTTCACGAAATCATAACATGGGGTTTTAGAGAAATAGCATGGACAAGAATTTTCTATTTCACCAACAAGTATTAAATGCATTAAAAATACAAAGGGCCATAACTCAGTGAAAAATTATTGCACCAGAATGTCATGACAGTATGCACATCTCCAGTTGCTATTGATACTTCCTAGCAAGTTTCAATAAATGCTAACAAGGTAGCCCGGACAAGAATTTTGTTTTATATACTGTATATATATTAGAAATGAATTAAAAATACAAAGGGCCATAACTTAGTGGAAAATTACTGAACTAAAAAGTCATGACAGTATGCGCATATTCACTTGATATTGATGCTTCGTAGAAAGTTTCACGAAATTATAATATGGGTTTTTAGAGAAATAGCGTGGACAAGAATTTTCTATTTCACCACCAAGTATGAAATGCATTAAAAATAAAAAGGGCAATAACTCAGTGGAAAATTATTGAACCGGAACGTCATAACAGTATGCAGTATACACATCTCCACTTGATATTGATACTTAACAAGTTTCGCTAAATTCTAACAAGGAGTTTTAGAGAAATAGCCCGGACAAGAATTTTGTATTATTTAACAGATAATGTATGGTGTTGAGGTACATGTACATAATTTATGCAAGTTTATGGACTGGGCAGTCAGACCAAGAATGTTATATGGACCGAAGCGTTCGCTGAGGCAGTGTTCCCATTCACGCACATATGTGCGTGAATCACGCATGAAAACAAAAAATCACGCACAGAAAACTGACCTTGTACGTGCATGCACACACAGAAAAAAAAAATGTTGTCAACTTGAATATTACACTGTGCTGTGTATTGTAATGCCTTCAGTAGCAAATAAAGTATGTTGAAAGGTTTAAAAATCTTAAAAATTCATAGTGTACCCCCTAAATTTGTAGTGTACCCCCAAAATTTAACAGTAGGGGGTACATGTACCCCCAAATGAAAAACTCAGTGGGAACACTGTGAGGTCCATATAACATTCTAGGTCTGACTGCCCAGACCAAGAATGTTATATGGACCGAAGCGTTCGCTGAGGTCCATATAAAGTTCTAGGTCTGACTGCCCAGTCCATAAACTTCATATGGACCGAAGCACCATACATTATTTGTTATATTATACCGAATCTGACCAACAAATTGAAATCAATACGTTTTACGATTTATTTTGACGTCGGTTTTTTCACACGTCCGTTAATATAGCTATCGGACCGGGCGCCCGGTCAATATGCAACTTTATGGGCCGGATGATGCACATTAAACAAAGAGTGGAATATGCAAATGAGGTATAATATATATAATATACATGTATATTAGAAATACAAAGGGCCATAACTCAGAGTAAAATTGTCCACTCAATAATGATACTTAATCCTAGCAAGTTTGGCGAAATTCTAGTAAGGCCAAAAAAAATTACCTGTGTTTCCGATGCCCCGACTGACCCTATATTTAAGGGGCCAACCCTAAAACTTTTTATGCAAAAAATTGAATTGAATTGGGGTTTTAAGGCGCACCAACACATTACAGGTTATATGGCGCCTAACAGGCATGAACATGCCAGCTCATCTTCCATGTACATCGAGATAAAATATGGAAAATGGGCCTAGAACCTTCTCACCCTGAACTGCAGAGTTGCTGCAAATTCTATCGTAAAAACTCCATTTAAGCTGGAGCCACGTTTATTGTTTTTCTGCCACTGCTCTTAGTGATGTGAGCGAGATGGCACCTGAAACAATGCAGGGGTCATGATGAAGACCTTTAATGAGCATGAACAAAAAATGACAATATGAATATGAATGGGGGGTCCTCCCCTCTGCATGTGACGGTGTGTTTGCAGTGGTCGTATTCTACCCCGGCAACCACACGGGGATTATGCAAAAAAAACACCAAATTATGCACACAAAAAAAACAATGTTTTTTCCCCAATAAAATTATGTTCTGAACAATGATTTATCATATAGCTTACATCATGGAAGTGAAACATAACACCATTCTATATTATTTTCTGTAATCCACTGGGCACTGCTGGTGGTATAACTGCAAATTATTACCAAATTACTCAGCAAAAGTGGAAAATATTTAGGTAAACCATATGACTTGCATGGAATGTCATATAATACATTCAGAGTTTAACATTTTTCTTTCATGTAAACAATGCGTTGCTAATCAACTTTTAACCTAATTAGTAACATGCATGTTAAACAACGGTCTTTTGGTTTAAAGAGTCCTATTATTTGTAACAGTAATGCAGTAATTTAACTGGGGCGGTCTTAAATCGAGGTAAACTTACAACATCACAGAGAAACATCAACTTGAGATAAATAGAATCTCACAATATCTTAAGACATTCTAAAAAAAAAACTAAAATGCCTACCGACCTACCGTAACCCTATTTTTTTTTAGAGCATGCAATAGGAAACACACCTATTTTTTTTTTTTTTTGCCTAATGGGCTTATTTATCGAAAGAACAAGTTTTGAACTTGGGAAAATTGTCAACAAAAAAATGCAATTGTGAAAACACATGGCATGCGCATATTGGTATGTTTTGCAACTTACATGTACATATACACAGTTGCTGCCACGCGGATTACGACTAATCACACTCACACTGATTTTGTCCCCGCGATCGGCGGACAGTCCACTCAACGCGGGGACAATAACTTTTGACCACCGCTACACAATCACCGCACTTCGCCGTGATCCGAAGGTGAAAAACTAGTAAATATTAATTAGGGCTAGTAAAATCTAGAAAGATCTAGTCGGGCTTAAGAAAATTGTAATAGTCCAAATGATTATATAATAATTCGGGCTAGTGAACAAAAATCCTAATTTCTTTGACTGCTATCTCCACAAAAGTGAGTGTGTTTTTTCCATTTATTGGCACAATGAGTCTAGAATACTACTGTAGTACTATTTGTAGCTTGACTTCATCTGGAACGGAAACATCTAGTTGGCCTTGCAACTGTATTTCCGGAGCCCTGAAGGGATATTTTTAAGCGCGCAAAACTATGCAAAAAGGACAATTTCCAGCACGCGAAAATTTCAAAATGAAACAACAACAGGAACATTTTTATTGTTACCAAGGAACTCAAATATAAAGTTGTTATAAAGAAGATGCTCAAGTATTGCAGAGCAATACATGTCCCCTACCGGGCATTTTTTTAGTAACAGTGACCTTGACCATAAATGCAATCCCAAACTTGCTTTTCATATAAGCTACATGTACCTACATGTACACACTAGTGTTGCAGGGTTTCCATTATGGGTTTTTTTCCCGATCATATAAGCATCGTACAAAAATGTGCAAGATGATATCACCAATAACCATTAGGCCTAAAAAGAACGACTGAACGTGATTTAACTCGATTGAATATTATGTTCACTTGACCCACATTCGCAGATTAAACACAAAATGTCCACCATTTGCATTCAGTATTATCATGTTTTTGTTTTTTTCACAGCATATTTCTCCTAGCCATAAGCTTCATTCTTATAAATGTTATGTTTGTTTGATATTTCTAAGACTAAATATTATTTTATAACTAATATAGACGATGGATGTTCTACGATTCAGAAGATTATATACTAATTTTGGAAAGGGTTTCCCAGGAATACTTATCACGTGACGTCATACCTCTATTTTTAAACTTCCAATCAAAATTGAGCGCACTAGCGAGAAGCAGATCGACCTATTGCGAATATCACGTGTTGTTTACATAAGCTACTGTACTCCGCAATGCACTACCGGAAGTGAAAATGGCGTCGATCTTTCGGCGTTTGTTTATAAACGATATTTAGAAGATTGGCAATGATTACAATGGCCAATCACGCTCCAAATGTCTATTATGTAAATGTGCGTCCCAAGGGATGCAGCTACTCATTAATTACGGGTCCCATGCTTTTTTTTCGAGTCAGGGACGCAGAAAAGCTGCGTCAATGGAAACCCTGGTTTTGTTCCGATTAATCGATTTCATCGATCATCGATCACTTATGCCTTTGATCTGATTAATCGATGACAATTTTTCATGATCGACTTTACTCGGTTGTTCAAAGTTATGGCTTATATCATTCTCTTGTACTCAAATATACAAGAAAATAAAATGAGCTGTCATTTTGCAACAAGTAATCACATATTTATAGTGGATAATATCACAACTTATTTTTTTAAATATATGTTGGTCAGTTTCATTCAGTTCCTTTATTACCAGAACATTCTTGAAATGTGATTATTTTCTTCATTATAGTTTGAAAAAGGCTTACATTTGTCTTTCATAGTAGCCATGTTTAATCGATTAATGATCGATCATCGGTCGGTTAAATGTTTTCAGCTGATTCCCAACACTACTACACACCAAGTTTCAGGCCAATATCTCATTCCTAAGTAAAGTTAATGAGCAGAAAAAGTTGTTCTTTTTTTAGCAACAGTGACCCCAAATGCAATCCCAAGCTTCCTTTTCAAATAAACTACCTACCCATAAAGTTTCATTACAATATCTCATTCCTAAAGTAAAGTTATTGAGCGGAAACCATTTTTCTATTTTTAGTAACAGTGACCTTGATCTCAAAGACCCAAATGCAATCCCAAGCTTCCTTCTCATATTAGCTACATACTCATAAAGTTTCATTCCAATATCTCATTCCTACCTAAAGTTATTGAGCAGAAACCATTTTTCTATTTTTAGTAAAGTGACCTTGATCCCAGTAGCACCAAATGCAATCCCAAACTTGCATTTCATATAAGCTACCTACATACCAAGTTTCAGGCCAATACGTCATTCCTACAGTACAGGTCACGCGAAACCCACACTTAAGCCGCGTGTAATAAAAATGATAAATACAATGAACAATTTTGGAAGCAATACGTATTTCAAACTTTTAATGCATTTAATAACGTGTGTTTTTCGTTTTTGTTGTCCAAAAGTCGCATTTCTCTTTACCGGACATAAATTGGCTACCCACAATCCTTTGCGATGTGTGTACCTATTAACAAGGCGGCACTAATAACGGGTTTATGACCCGGAATTCTTTACAATTTTTCGGATTATTTCTGACTAAAGAACCCATCGATATATTAATAACCAACAGCAGAATAGTAAAAATATATGTTAAAATAACGATTAATTAAAAATATAATTCTAATTTCCAGTATAAGAATTACTATTTGAATTTTATGTTCAGTCACCGCGAAGTCGGTAATAGGAACCGCCATATAACTATCGTGACCCAGTATACATTATCCGGGCCAGTGCTCAAGAAATAGGATAGCCCGACGCCCGGGGCTCCTCGAAATCCATTCCGGGCCTGTCTCATTTTGCAGGCGAGGAGCCCGTCGGGCCTGTCTAAAAAAAAAAAAAAAAAAAGAATCTCCCAAAAAATCAGTTTTACTGGATCTCAAGCTCAAGTTCCTCAAGACAAAATACTCCCATGTGTCTGGTGAACTGTGAAAACACTTGCAATAAAGTAATTAAAATGTGTTATACACACATTAGACAATAAGAAGTTCGAATATTTTTTCGTGTCGGCAGTTTGTCACAACTTTGAGGTCGACAATTGTTGACATAAAACTCATTATTCTGCTATTAGGGTTGTGTTTTCTTTCCTTTGTGACAAGAAATACCGTTTTTGTCATTAAAAACACACTAATGCATGAAAAAAAATTCGTTATTGATGGTATTTCGATTGAATGTTTGTGAAATGTTCGGGCCGTAAAAGTGCGGTGTCATAGTAGTTCGGATGGTACATAATTTCGATTTTTTTTTTTTTTTTTTTTTACATAATCAAATAAGAAAAACTGTCCTTTACAAATACATGTTGGTGGAAAGAAAAATATATATACTGTATATGTATAAATACAGATATAAAGTATATTTCTATTCATTATTTAAGGTGTAAGGAGTTCCTGAAATCCTACTTTTAAATTAATTCTAGTCTAGGCACCTAATTCTTTACTTGGAGAAAGTGGTGACAAAAAGAAAAAATATAGCCAGAGGAGGCTCTGACAGTCTCATAAAACCTGATTAAAAATTTGGCTCCAAGTTTAGCTCCAGTTTCACCAAGTCGGCTCTGATTATTATCGTTTGGCAAAAGTGCTAGTACTCTCCTTTGCATTGGTTATAAATTACTATGTAATATTCTATTCTAACATATTTTAAACGAAATGGTAAATAAGTCCGCTGACCAGGGAGCATAAAGTGGTAGCAAAAAGAAAAATCTAGTCAGAGGAGGTTCTGAGCTTGATTAATACATACGTAACAAATGTGTGCTATAAAAGTGAATAAAGACACATTTCCAATAAGAAAAAAATATTGGACCTTTCCATTTTAAATCAGGGCCTGTCCATTTCAAATCAGGGCCTGTCCATTTCAAATCGGGGCCTGTCCATTTTCAGAAGCAACCAGCCCTGGGCCTGTCTCTTAAAATAATTTTCTTTGAGCACTGCGGGCATTTGAATTTTCCGAAAACAAAAATAAAATTGTCTTCTGCTTCGGGTTTTTAATAGTTATTGAATAATAATGCATTAAATTGACTGCACAATTGTACATTGATACTGAAGATAAATCGCGGCGATGGCCTCAGATTTCACACCGGGTAAAGCGGTGTGCGAATCAAAACAGATCACGGTGAATCGCAGTGATTGTGTCGCATTGGAAAAAATGTATTATCCCCGCGATGAGCGGGCTGTCCGCGGATCGCGGGGACAAAATCAGTGTGTCCGCGGTGAGATAAAATCGCCGCGATGAGTGGGATTAGTCGTAATCCGCGTGGCAGCAACTGTATAAAGAAACCACTGAGTTCGCTGCCTCAAGTAGACATATCATCACATCACACAACAACACACAGATAAAAGTCCAGACATTGTGCCTATAATCGTCGGGTAGGACGCCTGTCGTAGGTGAAGGGACTATAATCCTTAGAAATACACACACACACACACTGCTTTGCAGGGCAGGAAAAAAAATTAATAGCCTACTCGTCCTGTAGGACTAGTGGATTGGAAATCTTACTCGTCCTTCAAAAAATCTACTCGTCCTACAAAAAACAAGTTACTTATCATGATGTGTTTATTAACTAAAACCAACACTGTATTTTAATGTGGTTAGTATTTACTGATTCATAACAAAACTTCTAAATAAATAGTCAAATTCACTATTTGTTTATTTTTTCACTTTGTGCTTGCCACAAACAACTGGTCATAAATGTCAGAATTATTTGGGTCTATCCTCATGTTTTCACTGTTCATTTCGCTATTATTTGGTTATGCTCAAAAATCTACTTTAATACTTACAGACCGTGTCACTTTAAAGTTTGTTGTTATATTTTCGTACTTTAAAAAACATAACAAACATTACAAAATCGCGCTAAAATTCACAATTTTATTAAAAATCACGCTAAAATTCCCAATTCCATGGGTACGGGTCATGTTCCCAAAATCATGAAAAAAAGCCCTGCTTTTCTGTGCAGACTGTTTTCTGTTCTGACGCGACTGATAAATACATTGAATAAATTTCCGTATTTCAACCTTTGAATGCATTTAATCACAAGTTTTGTTTGTTTCTGTTGTCCAAAAGTCACAGTTCTTCAACTTACATAAATACCCATAATCCTTGTTCATGTATGTACCTTTTAACAAGGCGGCACTAACAACGGGTTTATGACTCGAAATTCTTTACAATTTTTTCTGTTTTTTTTCTGACCGAAGAACCCAACGATGTATTAGTTTGCCTTTCCACTAAATTACACCCAAAAGTTTGGTTGGGACACCGAAATGTGATTTTTTGTTGTTTCTCAGTGTATTGTTGAGCCTGATTGTACCAGGCATGAAAGGCAGGTAGGGTAACGGTTTGTGCATAGTGTATTAATTACGTTCGACAATGTTCGAAGAATTGAGTTGTCAAAAAGATGAAATACATGTAACAAGAAATATCACAGTAAGTGACAAATGCCCCGGAAGTGACCTGTAAGTGTGACCTTGACCTTGGAGCAATATGAAACCAACAGATATATTTAAAAATATTTAAAAAAAAAAAAAAAATATTAAAAAAACAAGAGGTCAATGACCTTGAAGCTCTACTGATTGATTTTGATTTCAGGAAGTAGTCGCTACAGACTTGTTTTTTGAAAATCTATTTTTAACCGTGGCGGCCATCTTGAATTTCCGGCCGACCTGAAATTTGCTAAGATCAATAAGACATTAAGAGCAACATTCCTGTGAAGTTTCATGAAAATCCGTCAAGTAGTTTCAAAGAAGTAGTCGCTACAAGTTTTCATTATATAACTCTATGTAAACAAAGCAGCCATGTTTAAGGTCAAATCAAAACGATTTTCGACAAGGACCAACATCATGTCATACTGATCATTTTAGAAAAAGTCCCATATCAATATCTCTTATTGTTTTGAAGAAGTAGTCGCTACAAACTTATTTATTTTAAATCTATTTTTAGCTGTGGCGGCCATCTTGAATTTCCGGCCGACCTGAAATTTTTCTAGGATCAACTAGACATCAAGAGCAACATTCCTGTGAAGTTTCATGAACATCCGTCAAGTAGTTTCAGAGGAGTAGTCGCTACAAGTTTTTACTATATAACTCTATGTAACCAAAGATGGCCACTGGCAGCCATGTTTAACGTCGAATCAAAATATTTTTCCACAAGGATCTACATCATGTCATGCTGATCATTTTAGAAAAAGTCCCATATCAATATCACTTATAGTTTTCAAGAAGTAGTCGCTACAAACTTATTTTTTAAAAATCTATTTTTAGCTGTGACGGCCATCTTGAATTTCCGGCCGACCTGAAATTTTGATAGGATCAATTAGACATCAAGAGCAACATTCCTGTAAAGTTTCATGACAATCCGCCAAGTAGTTTCAGAGGAGTAGTCGCTACAAGTTTTTACTATATAACTCTATGTAAACAAAGATGGCCGCTGGCAGCCATGTTTAATGTTGAATCAAAACGATTTTTGACTAGGATCAACATCATGTAATGCTGATCATTTTAGAAAAAGTCCCATATCAATATCACTTATAGTTTTCAAGAAGTAGTCGCTACAAACTTATTTTTTAAAAATCTATTTTTAGCTGTGACGGCCATCTTGAATTTCCGGCCGACCTGAAATTTTTCTAGGATCAATTAGACATCAAGAGCAACATTCCTGTAAAGTTTCATGACAATCCGCCAAGTAGTTTCAGAGAAGAAGTCGCTACAAGTTTTTACTATATAACTCTATGTAAACAAAGATGGCCGCTGGCAGCCATGTTTAACGTTGAATCAAAACGATTTTTGACTAGGATCAACATCATGTCATGCTGATCATTTTAGAAAAAGTCCCATATCAATATCACTTATAGTTTTCAAGAAGAAGTCGCTACAAACTTGTATTTTAAAACTCTATTTTTAGCTTTGGCGGCCATCTTGGATTTCACATCAACATGAATTTTTGCTAGGATCAACTAGACTTTATGGGCAACATTTCTGTAAAGTTTCATGAATATCCATCCAGTAGTTTCAGCTGTGAAGTCGCTACAAATAAAAGTTTACGGACAGACGGACAGACGGACGACGCACCACGGCATAAGCTCCGCTGATCTCTGATCAGTTGAGCTAATAAAAATAAAAATAAAATTAATATTTTAAAATAAATAAATAAAAATATAACGAAAAAAAAAAAAATATATATAAAAAAAATAATAATTAAAATTTTAAAAAAATAAATAAAATAAAATAAGAAATAAATGGAAAAAAAAATAATGAAAAAAGATTTTTTTAAATTAAAACCAAGTTATTTGAAAATCCGTCCAGGAATGCCAGAGTTATTGTCTGACACAATTTGACCTTTGACCTCTAAGTGTGACCTTGACCTTGGGGCCATAGACCTGGATTTGTGCTCGACACATCGTCTTATTGTGGTGAGCACTTGTGCCAAGTAATTTGAAAATCTGTCCAGGAATGCCAGAGTTATTGACCTGACACGATTTGACCTTTGACCTATGTGTGACCTTGACCTTGGAGCCTTGGACATGGATTTTGTGCCAACACATCATGTTGTTGTGGTGAGCACTTGTGCCAAGTTAATTCAAAATCCGTCAAGAAATGCCAGTTGTTGACCGGACATGACCTCTAAGTGTGACCTTGACCTTGGAGCGACGGACCTGGATTTTGTGCGCGACATGTCGTCCGGTTGTGCTGAGCACTTGTGCCAAGTTATTTGAAAATCAGTCCATGAATGTCACAGTTATTAACCGGACACGAAAGCACTTGTTTTGAACTTTGACCTCTAAGTGTGATCTTGACCTTGGAGCCACGGACCTGGATTTTGTGCGCAACACGTCGTCTTGTTGTGGTGAGCAATTGTGCGAAGTTATTTGAAAATCCGTCCATTATTGTCAGAGTTATGAAGCGGACACGATTGTACAGACGAACGGACAGACAGTGCGACTACTATACTTCGGGGGGCATAAAAACAAAACAAACTGATATACATAACCAGTTTGATTTCGTATTCGGCAGTGCTTATGTTTAAATTTCAAAAATGAGTTTGTTGAACTTTTTCGGTGTTAAAAATAAGGAAAATATTCCGAATGAAAGTGAAAGTAAAAATAAAAAGAGGAAAAATGTAGAATGTGATTTGCAGCCAACCAAAAAGTCAAAATCATCTGGTGTGGTGGATAAAAACAAAAAATATGATGTAAACAAACGTGACAGGACTATTAAACAACACTGGTTAGATACCATCTCCTAGTTAGTTTATCATGAGGATGATAACAAGATGTTTTGCAAATTCTGCGAGGCTTACAAATCCCAAGTTTGCCACAACCAACCCTAGCCTTGTACCCATGTTTGTGTCTGGCTCAGACAAGTTCCGCATTGAACCTATCAGGTGACATGAGACAAGTGGATTTATTGGTAAATTCAACAATCAAAGCAGTTCAAATAACACTGGAAATGAGAATATCAGTCTACAACACACACAAAAAAAAAAATTCGATAAAAATTGACTACACCAGACCAAGTAAAACTGGGACTTCCTAATTTGTTTCATGGGACTTCCAAAATTTTAAGATAGGAATTCAGGACTTCCAAGAATCCAAACTTAGTGGAAAGGCTGATTAATAATAAACAGCAGAATAGTATAAATTTGTTACAAATAACGATTATTTAAAAATATAATTATAATTTCCAGTATAATAATTACTGATTGAATTTTATGTTCAGTCGTCGTGAACCCAGTTATAGGAACCGCCATATAACTGTCGTGACCCAGTATACATAATCCGGGCATTCAAATTTTCCCACATTCGCTTTTACAAAACCAGTGATTTTTTTACCTTTTTTCAAAGGTACCTCTACCTTTTCAATTGGGAAAATTTAGCGGCGTTTTTACAAAATTGGGAAATTTTCTGAATTCAATAATCAGTATTGTCTACATGAAAACAAAGTACTTTGAAGGCATTTATTGCTCATAATATGTTATTATTGTAATTCAGTCATTCAAAAAGACAGTTTTCTTTTTTAATGTCACTCGTAGGTTGGGAAATTTCAGTACCTGCGGATATTTCTGACGAAATCTGTTTGTCAGAGTCACATTTGTCGGGTTCATCACCACCCGTCGAAATCGGACTCCCGCTCAGCTTTTTAAACAAAGAGCTTATGCTCTGCAAGCCCTTTGCGTCCTGCTTTTTTAACTTTTTTACATAATATTTTGAATTATGTGATGACATGATGGAGTTTGTTGATATCGAAGAAAATCTTGGTTAAAGAAAGCCTTTCGTCGTTGTTTCGTATAATACTATGCTAATTTAAAGCATTCGATTGATTCTGGTGACAAAATATAAAAGCGAGACGCCCATTGGATAGGAGGTGTGCAAAAAGGTTGTTGTGCGCGGGGGGTAAAAGCGGCGAATGTTCTAGATAATGAACTAGCTATTCAGCACAATGATTATTTTTATCGAAGTACAGTACGGCTTTTACCCCAACCTGGTTGTACGACGATATAGGTTTTCGCGGAAATTACAATGAAATACGCTTACAGAAAGCATGTTTCCCTATACTTTAAGAGTTAATTTACTATTTCAAATTTGTGTATCATTCTAATTGGGAAAATATGCAGCAAATTGGGAAATTATTTCTAGGGGAAACCGCCGATATTCGGTAGTAAAACCTACCAAAAAAAATCACTGCAAAACGGAAGTAAAAATTGTCTTCTGCTTCGATTTTTTCTAAAGTTATTGAATAATTACATGTATATAAATGCATTACCATCAGTGATCCAAGTATATTTTTTTCGGGGACTAGCCCAGGGCTAGTGGGTCCTGAAAATCCACTAGCCCTGTTGTGTTTTTTTTAACTAACACTGAGGTTTTTTGTCACAAGACCTGTTTTTTTACTTGCCTTAAAAATAATGTGTCTGTTTGTATTACACAGATCGTGTAATTTAGGCAGTGGGATTTATTTTGTTTTGTTTTTTCTGGACTAGCCCGTCGGGCTAACTACACGGAATTTGTTACAAGCCCGATTTCAATTTTGACTAGCCCCGGGCGTCGGGCTATCCAATTTTTGGAGCCCTGACCATGATTGCAATTAGAAAAAGTTCCACCTTTTACCTGTGCAGTTTCGACTCGACGAACTCCGAGTTTGTCTAAGAATCGGAGTAGTTTTATCATCGAAACTCCGCGTAATTATGCGATTTGTAAATTCCTCACTCGGCGTGAAAGCGTAAAGTGTGGGTTTTGCGTGAGCTGTACTGTATCTAAAGTTATTGAGCGGAAACCAATTTTCTATTTTTGTAACAGTGACCACAAATGCAATCACAAGCTTCCTGTTCATATAAGCTACCTATCCATAAAACTTCGTTCCAGTATCTCATTCCTTATCTTAAGTTATTGAGCGAAAACCATTTTTCTATATAAGTATATTTAGCAAGTGTATTTTTTTTTATAATTTCTGTTGCCATAGCAACCAAAATAGATCTCCCTATTCCCTTTTACCTACATGTACATACAAAGTTTCAGTAAATTATCTTAAGCATTTTCTTTGTTATCAAAGGAGCCATACATTTTGTGTATTTTTACTATTTCTGTTGCCATAGCAACCATATTTTTTGTCAGATCAACAAAATAAAATAATATGCATAATCCCCATAGTCCCCTCGGGTGACACACCGGTAGAGGAATAATAAAAGAAACAGGTAATACAGGTCTCACTCATGTTGTTGCTTTTCTAGATTCTCTTTTTTATTTGTGATACAATTCATTATCAATGCAGTGAAGATAACACTGAGCCATTGTTTCTTTTTAAGTGAATAACATTTTAAACATATCTGTAAAACACAAAGTGAAAGTAGAATATATTACTGCATCTGGAATAAAGGGTATCCAGATTTACATAAACTTTTTATACTATAGATCATAGTTTTACAATTGCTTGCACCAGTGTATAGTTAATCGCGTCAAATTGTTATAGTTTGTGGGAAAATGGTCAGAATCAGATATGACTATAAATTGATGAAAATGTTATAAAAATGTCCGTCTTTATTCATAAACAATTAATTTAGTTTGACACCGAGAAGCATAAAGCTAACCTACAGTTACCTGCATAATAATCTGGGTTTCTTTCACGGGATTTTTGATTATTTTGTATTTTATTTTCTCATCGCTTTATGTTTTAATCGCGAATTAATGAATCAGAGCACTTTTACTTGAGATTTTAAATGAAATATGAATACACATGTATATTTTCCTAACGTAATCAAAATGTTGACAGGTCCAAACCTAATACGCATGATAGACTTTTACCCCAGTTATCGGCAAACAGGGGATAGCCTATTAAATTAACTTCTCGGCTCAAACTAATCGACATTTGCAATTAACACCAGGTGACCTGCTAGATTTATTGCTTAAGGAGGTCAATACATATTAGGCATGATGAATTTAGAGCAAAAGGGCTGATATATAATGGCAATAGATCTCGGTTTTAGGGCAGCTGAGGGCACGTCTAAAAAATGGCAGGGCAGGATGGAAAAGGGGCAGCGCACGCCACCAGGACATTCAGGTTTCAGGGAGACACTATTTAATGTTGGTATAAAAGTTAAACAGTTTAAATGTAGGCTAGCATTCACAGAACCACAGTTTAAGTTTTCTTTCCGAAAGTTCAAAAATGCCAAATATGGGCAATTATGATTTACACAAACACATAACAGCAGCTGCCGTGTACGATGATTACCGTATAATTTGTTTTAGAGTTATTTGCATTTAGCACGCATAGATCTGTGTAATTAGGTAAGTGCACTTCAATGAACAAATGGTTGTGATAGAAATTAAACCAAGCCTAACTATCTTTGTGCATGTTGAAGTATGCTAATGTACTATCAAGCAATGTATCATCCTGTATTAATTGCATTTAAATATAAATTTGCGCTTAAACAAAAAAAGAGCGAAAATCGAGTCCCGCACTCTAAAATGTTCTTTGCGCGCTTTAAATCTTAAATTTTAAAAATCTCAGGATTTTTGGCAGGCCTGAATTATTATTTCACTTGCCTCATCATGCTCATGTCTAAAAAAAATAACTTTCATGGAAAACAATTTTGCAAATTACACGTTTGTCCTACTTTACAAAATACACATATAGTAATATCGAGATAACATAATTTATAAATTAACACAACACTGATACAAAATGATTAAATCTGGATTTTTGCAAACATTTCTTGAATTGACAAGTTTGTTTACAAAAATATCTGGGTGTCAGGTGTTGCAACTTCGATACGAGCACCATTTTTATCATAAAGTTATACAAAATTAAAGCACTGTAAGGCAAAGGTGGATACTTATTGTGGTCAAAGAAATTCGAAATTTAGTGTGAATGAAACTGACATACCATCAATAAGCTGAAAATAGTAATTTGTTAAAATCCAAATTCTTGATTCATGCCGGAACGTCCTAGGATCCTTACACATTAACCAATGAACGACGAGCTTTAACGGCGGTCCGTGAATAATTTACATTTATGCCTGATGTGCAAGATAGCAAATATATTAAAGATATTATTTGTTTGTGTTTAAAAAAAAAAAATCACTTGCATTCCATTAATAACCATATTTCTTTACAAATGTGTTTAATCATAATAATTTAAATTGAAACAAATAAAAAATATGACATAAATATAAAACAGTTATACATCACGCGAATAAATTTCATTCGCTCTGCCTTTGTTTTATTCTAAATATAATTTTCAAGACGCTGCGATTGGACATAGAAAATCTGTCATTATTATTTCCTTCTTTTTTTGATCTAAAAGGAAGGATACCCAAGTAATTAAATGGTTGCCACAGAGGGAGAATACTAGGTTATTGTTATTTTTCATGTTTTCACGCTGTATCATAGGCTAACTTGAAAGAAAAAGAAGATTGTCTAAAAATCAGGAACTCAAATTATCAGTAATTTCAGATCAGTGTCACAGAAGAGTGAGTCATAAGTACAGGCTTGCATTACCCTAGTATAGATAGATGGATAGAGAAGAGAGAATTAATAGTGTTATAGTTTAAGTATATAGTGAAGGGAAGTCCAGAATCTTAATACACACTCGTTTTTTCCAGATTTTTTTTAAAATACCTTTTTTTACCATTCCGTGAGCGCCTCCGAATGGATAACGATGTTGCATTGTAAACCTTCGCCTCTCACCACTGCGGGTTCGAATCCCACTGGGAGCTTGACTCGTAAGTGAGGAAGTGTCGATTCTTATGGATGGCGGGAGGTGTACAGTACTGGTTCTACCCGAGAAAAGTGTGTGGTCTGCCTCCATCACAAAAAAAATCAACCGTCATATATATTCTTACATGTGTTGAAAATGACGTAAAAAAACATACAAAACAAAATACTATTCCGTGCCTAAATGTGGCTAGGCGATCATTTTAGTTATACATTTTCTTCATTTTGGCAACATTTGCTTTGATTTTGTTTGAAAATTTGTGTATTGAATTTGGATAAAAAGGACACATTTCTTCTTTAAAAAGTGAAATGTATACTGACTTTGGATTAAACCTCCTCTTTCAATAATAAGCAATTTTCAAAAATAATGAATCGGTTATATTGGTATTGTTAAAGGGACACTGTCAGTGCTCAAAGAAAAATTATTTTAAGAGACAGGCCAAGGGCTTGTTGCTTCTGAAAATGGACAGGCCCCGATTTGAAATGGACAGGCCCTGATTTGAAATGGACAGGCCCTGATTTAAAATGGAAAGGTCCAATAATGTTTTCTTATTGGAAATGTGTCTTTATTCACTTTTATAGCACACATTAATTTTGTTACGTATGTATTAATCAAGCTCAGAACCTCCTCTGACTATATTTTTCTTTTTGCTACCGCTTTATGCTCCCTGGTCAGCGGACTTATTTACCATTTGGTTTAAAATATGTTAGAATAGAATATTACATAATAATTTATAACCAATGCAAAGGAGAGTACTAGCACTTTTGCCAAACGATAATAATCAGAGCCGACTTGGTGAAACTAGAGCTAAACTTGGAGCCAAATTGTTAATCAGGTTTTATGAGACTATCAGAGCCTCCTCTGGCTATATGTTTTCTTTTTGTCACCGCTTTCTCCAAGTAAAGAATTAGGAGCCTAGACTAGAATTCATTTAAAAGTAGGATTCCAGGAACTCCTTACACCTTAAATAATGAATAGAAATATACTTTATATCTGTATTTATACATATACAGTATATATATTTTTCTTTCCACCAACATGTATTTTCTTATTTGATTATGTAAAAAAATAAAAAAATAAAAATAATATATCCGAAATTATGTACCATCCGAACTACTTGACACCGCACTTTTACGGCCCGAACATTTCACAAACATTCATCGAAATACCATCAATAACGATTTTTTTTCATGCATTAGTTTGTTTTTAATGACAAAAACGGTATTTCTTATCACAAAGGAAAGAAAACACAACCCTAATAGCAGAATAATGAGTTTTATGTCAACAATGTTCGACCTCAAAATTGTGAAAAACTGCCGACACGAAGCCAGGCAAAATATTCAAACTTCTTATTGTTTCAATGTGTGTGTATAACACATTTTAATTACTTTATTGCAAGTGTTTTCACAGTTCAAAATACACATGGGAGTATTTTGTCCTGAGGAACTTGAGCTTGAGATCCAGTAAAACTGATTTTTTTGGGGGATTTTTTTTTTTTTTTTAGACAGGCCCGACGGGCTCCTCATCTGCAAAATGAGACAGGCCCGGAATGGATTTCGAGGAGCCCTGGGCGTCGGGCTATCCTATTTCTTGAGCACTGACTGTCCGTAACTTTTAGCTTATAAAACACCCAATAATTATGTTCGCAAACATTATACACTAAACAGTATTCAATATTTACTAATTAAAAGCAAGATTGTTTAACGGAATTCAATCGCGGTACAAAAAAAAGCAAATCCACTTCGTGGGTTTGAACTCGCAGCCCAAACTCGCAGTAAAAATAAGTGTGCGTGAGCGTAAAGTTGTCTGAACTCGCTCCCGTCTGAGCTAAGCGGGCTATACATGTACATATTACGCAATACATACTATGGTGAAAACCTTGTGCACTATGGAAGTCACGTGAACGCATAAAAGGTAAATATTGTGGGTCCCACTTTATTTACATTTAATAATTAAAACTTTTTTTTTTTCAAACTCACGAATGTATTCCTACATACTTCTTAGGGTCTATCCTCATGTTTTCATGTATACATTTCAATGAATAAAAGTCTGACAGTTATTTGGTTATGCTCAATATCTGCTTACTTACGGACAGTGTCCCTTTAAGAAGGTGCAATAACTGACATTTGATGTCAAAAAAACGTTTAAATATGTGTACTGAAAGTGGTTTAACATATGAACGCGTTTTTCATTATCAAGTGTAATGTGCATATTAGGCCTAAAAAAAATGGTGATGTTTCCTGTTAAATGCCAAAAAAATTGGGGTCGGTAGGTCTTTTGTTTTGTTTTTGTATTAGACCTCAATACCATAGTGTTTCAAATTATATATACAGTGATTTTTTTACCTCTGCGTCCTGCGTCCAGGACGCACAAATATTTCCGTGGACGCAAATTACCAGAACATGTGCGTTCTTGGGACGCACATAAATTAAAGAGTTCCGTAATTCATATTTCCCCTGTAAGAATTCAATCCGTCGCTTTTTTCTCCGCGTCTACCGCCATATTTGACTATTCGATGAGGGTCAAGTTTACACTCGCACCGTTCCGCGTAATTTTGTAACATCGATTATTATTGGATAATGGTCATACGATTAGCCAATGGAATCGGCCGTGAGGTAAAACACGAAACGGTGCGGAAGTAAACATTCCACGAGTTGGCGATGCCTCGTCTGCAAAATGGGGCCCAAAGAGAAAACTAAACAATGACTCAAAGCAACAAACACTCTCGAGTTTCATTCAAAAGGCCAGTACATCCTCCAATAATGACGCTCAAACAGCCAGTATATCTACGGCAATTGAACCACCTACCAAAATCCGCAAATACAACAGTTGTTGGGAGAAATTGTTCATTTGGCTCGGGTATGACTATACCACAAAAATCATGTATTGTACTTTGTGTACAAACGCAAACAAATGTAATGGGATGACTAAAAGTGCACACTTCACAAACTTTCAACAGTCAACTCTCGGTCGACATGCTTCTTTATGCGACTGCGATTGTTATGCTCTCACCGTATGTATGCCTGATTAAAGTTATCAACACCATGTTATAAAATAGTGCTTGAATTTGAAATAAATTACTACTAAAACCTGGGACTCACTCCTTTAGTTTTGGGACTCATAGATTTTTGGCCCAGCGAGTCCTAGGACTTGTACAAGTGAAATTGTAAAAAAATCACTGTATATACCGGTAGCAGGACTGCCAGAATTAAAGACTTTAATTTGACTGTTGCATAAAACAAGTCTATTGTTTGTGTTGTGTTTCTTTGGTACACATCACATAGAGAGATGCAGATACAGGTACTCTGTCGTCATAAAATATTACATGTATGTATTAAGAATTCCGGGAAAACATTCCAAATTCCTATTCCAAATCGTCTTGTTGTAGCTGTCGAGTGCATTATGGTCTACAGTAGCTTATAATGTAAATAACACGCGATATTCACAATAGGTCGATCTGCTTCTCGCAAGTGCACTCAATTTTGATTGGAAGCTTAAAAATAGAGGCATCACATGATATGTATTCGGGGGAAACCCCTTCCAAAAATAGTATATTTTTATCCATTGAAATCTTCCGCATCTATCTTAGTTTTAAAATAATATTTAACCTTCGAAATTTCAATCAAACATAATATTTGTAAGAATCAAGCTTATGGCTAGGCAAAATATGCTTTGAAAAAAACAACCTGATGATAATATTGAATGCAAATGGTGGACATTTTGTGTAAATTAAAACATTTATCTTGAGATTTATGTAGTTTTTGACTTTGTATGCTTGACTCGGATGAGAAAAGTGAACAAATCGACAACATTCAATGCCAAAAAGATGCATGCGTTGAAAGTCTAAAAAGGAAACAGTCATTGCTAAGCGACGGGGCTGGTATAATAATTCATTTTCGTCGTCGCGATTTTTTTACCGCTATTAAAATAAGTATATTGTTATAAAAAAAATACGGTTGGTGGGGGTGGGGGATAATGATGTATTCATTTAGTATTTATGTACCGGTACCTTATTCTCAGCTTTTATATAAAATAGAAATATTGGTGTGCTGCAATTATTTTCAGCGTCTGCTTTCGTAAAATGTGTACATATGTAAGTAGATGACTTGCAGATATATATGATAGCCTTACATATAAAATAAACAAAGGATAATGTACATTAGTTTATAATAATAAATTGTACAACACTAAATGATTTGTTGTTGTTGCATTTCGCATAGGATCAAACGAAAGGATATTTTGTTATTAAGTTTGTAACTATTAAATCTTTAAATGATCCATCTAACTTATGTACTATTCTCAAAATGAATATATTAACAGCGATATGAATATTACTTTTTCTTATATTAATTTGATCAATTCGTAAAATGGTGCGTAACTTAGCACAACGTGCATGCGCAAAAAAAATCTTACTTGTTTCGAATCTAGAGTATGTAGGTCTATGTCTGTTACAATCGATTAATCAGTACAATCATCACAAGTGCATGTCAAATCATTTATACTTTGCTTAAACTTTTGAAAAATGGAGCAAGGTATGGTCTTTCCATTAATAGAATTTGACACTTCAAAAGGTTTTATGTTACAAATACAAAGCTGAGGGTCTGAAGCCCTATTATATTCGTATAACATACAATAATCTTTATTTGCAACAAATATACACAGATGCATGTACATTCATGGCTAAATATAAGACCCTTATCTCAATTTTGTTTTTCAAAACAAAGGCATCAGCATGACTTTAAAATTCTTCAATAAATCTATAATCTTTCCATAGTCCTTATCATTGAGTTTGTCCAGGTCAGAACCAAACTAATTCAAAGCAATTTTGTTCGTTTTGGTGATCTTGAACACAAATCTGATGAACTAGTACCTAATTAATTAACTTCTACTTTAAGGTTCCCAATATGGCAACATCATCCCCGAAAAGCAACATAACCCTCAGCTTGTCCTACATCCGAGATCCATCAGCCAAAGTGAGAGAGCTGTGTAACTATGCTGGACAGGTTGAGGTGGAAGAGACGGTTCCAGCAAGGAGATACCTGCGGTCCGGACTGGAAATGCTGCGTATGGCCAAGGTGTACAAGGCCGAAGGAGAATACGAGAGCGCATTTATTCTGTACATGAAATTTATCACGTATGTATTATACAGATGTTTTTATGCCCCGAAGGGCGGCATATAGTAGTATCACTGTCCGTCCGTCAGTCGTCCGAACATACAATCGTGTCCAATCAGTAACTCTGGCATTCATGGACGGATTTTCAAACAACCTGGCACAAGTGCTCACCACAACAAGACGACATGTCGCGTGCAAAATCCAGTCCGTGGCTCCAAGGTCAAGGTCACACTTAGAGGTCAAAGGTCAAAATCACTTATGGGGCATTTGTCACTTACAGTGACATTTCTTGTTGTTGTCTGCAACCTTTTTTCTAAATTCTTGCAAAAAGCATGTACACATTATTATATACTAGTAACTTAACTAAAGACTTTGACTTCAAGAGATTGCTTTGTAGTTTGACAATTACTGAATCATGATCAGTGAAAATGGGCAAAAAATAAATACAAGTAATAAATATGTTTGCTTTGAAAACATAACATGCAAGGTATAGCTCAAAGGTGCGCTATTGGGATCACTTAGGCCAAAAATAAAATTATGTTTGTTTCCCCTTCCCGACCGACCCACCGAAATTGCCGCGACCCGAATTATTTTTTCGACCCTTTTTTTTTTTTTTTTTTTTTTTTTTTTGTCTTAAATGTGTCTTATAGGTAGCATGTATTCCAGTTTTGATCTCAAATAAAAGAAATGAAATAAAAAAAATATTTTACCTACCTACCTACCCAACCCTTTTTTCCATGGGTCGGGAAGGGGAAACAAACATAATTTTATTTTTGGCCTTATCAGCCATCGTTAAATTTTGCTTTAAGTGACTTCTCAGAAACCACATGGTCAGTTCTGACCAAACTTCACTTGAATGGTTTTCAGTTTTGTTCAATTAGGTCAATGCGACATCCCAACCTTTTGTCCTTATATTATTGCATATAGCATATGGTTCTCGACCATAATTAGTTTGTTCAAATGGTGACACTAGGGTCAAATTTGGCCTTGCCTAGCGAGTCACAATTTTACATAAGAGTTATATAAGAAATTCTGTAAGAACATATTTTTCTCTGAAACTACAAAAGCAGCTTGAGTTCACTGATTCGGGGAGACGATTGTGTCAATGTATTCCATTATACAAAGTGCTTGCATTATAAATCCTATATTTTAAATGCAGATTTTTTTCTGCAAAATCATAATTGAACAACATTGAACAGTGTCATATCTTGTGTCAGAATTGTTACCTTTGCTTTGTAGATTATTTGTGGAAAAGTTACCTAGACACCCCGGATATAAACAAGCCCCACAGAATGAGGTGGCCAACATTAGACAGGTAAGACACCCTGGATATAAACAAGCCCCACAGAATGAGGTGGCCAACATTAGACAGGTAAGACACTCTGGATATAAACAAGCCCCACAGAATGAGGTGGCCAACATTAGACAGGTAAGACACCCTGGATATAAACAAGCCCTACAGAATGAGGTGGCCAACAATAGACAGGTAAGACACCCTGGATATAAACAAGTCCCACAGAATGAGGTGGCCAACAATAGACAGGTAAGACACTCTGGATATAAACAAGTCCCACAAAATGAAGTGGCCAACATTAGACAGGTAAGTCACCCTGGATATAAACAAGCTCCACAGAATGAGGTGGCCAACAATAGACAGGTAAGATACTCTGGATATAAACAAGCCCCACATAATGAGGTGGCCAACAATAGACAGGTAAGACACCCTGGATATAAACAAGCCCCAAAGAATGAGGTGGCCAACAATAGACAGGTAAGACACTCTGGATATAAACAGGCCCCACAGAATGAGGTGGCCAACATTAGACAGGTAAGACACCCTGGATATAAACAAGCCCCACAGAATGAGGTGGCCAACAATAGACAGGTAAGACACTCTGGATATAAACAAGCCCCACAGAATGAGGTGGCCAACATTAGACAGGTAAGACACCCTGGATATAAACAAGCCCCACAGAATGAGGTGGCCAACATTAGACAGGTAAGACACCCTGGATATAAACAAGCCCCACATAATGAGATGGCCAACATTACATAGGTAAGACACTCTGGATATAAACAAGCCCCACAGAATGAGGTGGCCAACATTAGACAGGTAAGACACCCTGGATATAAACAAGCACATGCAGAGTGATGTAGCTAATATTAGGCAGGTATTTTCCAATGTTAAAACTATCATTGGAATCGAGCCAAAATGCTCATTCTTGAAAGCCGAAATGCCCATTCTTGAAAGCCAAAACGCTCATTCTTTAAAGCCGAAATGCCATTCTTGAAAGCCGGAATCCTTCTTGAAAGCTAAAACACTCATTCTTGACAGACAAAATACCCCTTTTTTTGTACTTGGACATTTTCTTGGTTAACATTTTACAGTAAGCTCATATCTCACAAACCACTTGTTAGAACTCAATAAAACTTCACATAAGATTTCAGTATAAATAGATAACATGCCACGCACAAGTCACACAACTCTGCAACCTGTTTTGACAAAGTGATGCCCCCTTTTTGTTCTCGGCCAATTTCTTTACGGTATGCTCCTATCTCAGAAACCGCTTTACAGAAGCTTTACACATGTATTCACTATCATAAGAGGAACTTGTAAAAACAAGTGCCATAACTCCTCAAGAAAAAACACCTCCCATTCAACAATGAGATGAATTGAAAAGTTAAAACCCACACGGCAATCTTGATTTTTTTTAAACAAACAGCGTTCTGCTAGTAACAAACAGCGTTTTCTACTTAACTTGCATTGGTTCAATCATTAATATGAATTATAAAAATAGTATAAAGCATTTTTATTTTGTATAGTATTAACTGTTGATTATACCAATAATATAATCACAACCAATAATATATTTAAACATGGTAGAATAACGAAGAAAAATTGAAAATTGAAATTTTTTATTTAATTATATGCAAGCAGTTTTAAGGTATAATTATGCTAGATTGCTAAAACGAGATGCTGATCTTAATGTTGGATACAAACATCAAGATTGCCGTGTGTCCCTTTAAAAAGATTATGCATCGCTTCACATTTCAGAAAGTGAAGCAGGTGTTCCCAATAGCAGAAGAAATCAAGGGGAAACTAACCATCCGATACACGGAGATAGAGAAGAAAAGACAAGAAAAGGAGGTAAACCTTCCCACAGGGATACAAGAAAATATACCAAAATACGAATTTTATATGGTTAAAGTAACTATCCCGCCAACAACAGTAAAATTTTACGAACCTTTACACAGTTTCTAAACCTGCTGACGACAAGGTATATATATGATGGTGCCCCCTGTTTTCGGGGTGTTAAGACGATCTTGCCGCGACAGCATTACTAAAACTATGTACAATATTTAACATACGATGTTAGTATTGACAAAACATTTTTCACTAACACATAAAACATGTTTTTTCTCATTATTTTACTCACGATGTATAAGATATTAGGGTTTTTATGTATACATGGCGGCCATTTTTATAAATGTAAACTGGCCTCATATTTTCAAAGGGGTCGTCTCATAAGGTTTTTATTTCTTATTTTAAAACACAGATATGGCTTGAAAACAAAGAAAGTGTAAACAAAAAGCATAAACCTAGATACAAAGGTCTTTATTTGAACGATTTTATATGTTTTATTGTCAAAACTAATTTAAGAAGCCTATATCACACTTTTATGAGGTACTTTCTTCGAGGTGACCCCTCACTTCCTTTTTATATAAAAAATACCGGTACACATAATGCAAAGCGGAAGTAAATAATTTTACTGAAATTTAATAGGCCAGACTTGTTTTACGAAGAAACTATGCCATTTTTAGCTCTACTGATCAGAGATCAGCAGAGCTTATGCCGTGGTGCGGTGTCCGTCGTCCGTCCGTCCGTCCGTCCGTCCGTCTGTCTGTCCGTCCGTCCGTTAACTTTTTTTTGTAGCGACTACTCCTCTGAAACTACTGAACGGATTTTCATGAAACTTTACAGAAATGTTGCCCATGAAGTCTAGTTGATCCTAGCAAAAATTCATTTAGATGTGAAATCCAAGATGGCCGCCAAATCTAAAAATAGGTTTTTAAAAAACAAGTTTGTAGCCACTACTTCTTGAAAACTTTAAGGGATATTGCTATGGGACTTTTTCTAAAATGATCAGCATGACATGATGTTGGTCCTTGTCGAAAATCGTTTTGATTCGACGTTAAACATGGCTGCCAGCGGCCATCTTTGTTTACATAGAGTTATATAATGAAAACTTGTAGCGACTACTCCTCTGAAACTACTTGATGGATTTTCATGAAACTTCACAGGAATGTTGCTCTTGATGTCTAATTGATCCTAGCAAAATTTCAGGTCGGCCGGAAATTCAAGATGGCCGCCACGGCTAAAAATAGATTTTTAAAAAATAAGTTTGTAGCGACTACTTCTTGAAAACTATAAGAGATATTGATATGGGACTTTTTCTAAAATGATCAGCATGACATGATGTTGGTCCTTGTCGAAAATCGTTTCGATTCGACGTTAAACATGGCTGCCAGCGGCCATCTTTGTTTACATAGAGTTATATAATGAAAACTTGTAGCGACTACTCCTCTGAAACTACTTGACGGATTTTCATGAAACTTCACAGGAATGTTGCTCTTGATGTCTAATTGATCCTAGCAAAATTTCAGGTCGGCCGGAAATTCAAAATGGCCGCCACGGCTAAAAATAGATTTTTAAAAAATAAGTTTGTAGCGACTACTTCTTAAAACTATAAGAGATATTGATATGGGACTTTTTCTAAATTTATCAGCATGACATGATGGTTATCCGAGTCGAACATTATTTTTATTCGACGTTAAACATGGCTGCCAGTGGCCATCTTTGTTTACATAGAGTTATATAATGAAAACTTGTAGCGACTACTCCTCTGAAAATACTTGACGGATTTTCATAAAACTTCACACGAATGTTGCTCTTGATGTCTAATTGATCCTTGCAAAATTTCAGGTCGCCCGGAAATTCAAGATGGCCACCATGGCTAAAAATAGATTTTCAAAAGACAAGTTTGTAGCGACTACTTCTTGAAAACTATAAGTGATATTGATATGGGACTTTTTCTAAAATGATCAGCATGACATGATGTTATTCAAGTCGAACATTATTTTGATTCGATGTTAAACATGGCTGCCAGTGGCCATGTTTGTTTACATAGAGTTATATAATGATAACTTGTAGCGACTACTCTTTGAAACTACTTGACGGATTTTCATGAAACTTCACACGAATGTTGCTCTTGATGTCTAATTGATCTTAGCAAAATTTCAGGTCGGCCGGAAATTCAAGATGGCCGCCATGGCTAAAAATAGATTTTTAAAAAATAAGTTTGTAGCGACTACTTCTTGAAAACTATAAGAGATATTGATATGGGACTTTTTCTAAAATTATCAGCATGACATGATGGTTATCCGAGTCGAACATTATTTTGATTCAATGTTAAACATGGCTGTCAGTGGCCATCTTTGTTTACATAGAGTTATATAATGAAAACTTGTAGCGACTACTCCTCTGAAACTACTTGACGGATTTTCATGAAACTTCACACGAATGTTGCTCTTGATGTCTAATTGATCCTAGCAAAATGTCAGGTCGGCCAGAAATTCAAGATGGCCGCCATGGCTAAAAATAGATTTTCAAAATACAAGTTTGTAGCGACTACTTCTTGAAAACTATAAGTGATATTGATATGGGACTTTTTCTAAAAATGATCAGCATGACATGATGTTGGTCCTTGTCAAAAATCGTTTTGATTCTATGTTAAACATGGCTGTCAGCGGCCATCTTTGTTTACATAGAGTTATATAATGAAAACTTGTAGCGACTACTCCACTGAAACTTACTTGACGGATTTTCATGAAACTTCACAGGAATGTTGCTCTTGATGTCTAATTGATCTTAGCAAAATTTCAGATCGGCCAGAAATTCAAGATAGCCACCACAGCTAAAAATAGATTTAAAAAAAAAAAAGTTTGTAGCGACTACTTCTTGAAAACTATAAGTGATATTGATATGGGTCTTTTTCTAAAATGATCGGCATGACATGGTGGTTATTCGAGTCGAACATTATTTTGATTCGACGTTAAACATGGCTGCCAGTGGCCATCTTTGTTTACATAGAGTTATATCATGAAAACTTGTAGCGACTACTCCTCTGAAACTACTTGACGGATTTTCATGAAACTTCACACGAATGTTGCTCTTGATGTCTAATTGATCTTAGCAAAATTTCAGGTCGGCCGGAAATTCAAGATGGCCGCCATGGCTAAAAATAGATTTTTAAAATATAAGTTTGTAGCGACTACTTCTTGAAAACTATAAAAGATATTGATATGGGACTTTTTCTAAAATGATCAGTATGACATGATGGTTATCCGAGACGAACATTATTTTGATTCAATGTTAAACATGGCTGTCAGTGGCCATCTTTGTTTACATAGAGTTATATAATGAAAACTTGTAGCGACTACTCCTCTGAAACTACTTGACAGATTTTCATGAAACTTCACAGGAATGTTGCTCTTGATGTCTTATTGATCCTAGCAAAATTTCAGGTCGGCCGGAAATTCAAGGTGGCCGCCACGGGTAAAAATAGATTTTCAAAAAACAAGTTTGTAGCGACTACTTCCTGAAATCAAAATCAATCAGTAGAGCTTCAAGGTCATTGACCTCTTTGTTTTAAATTGTATGTGTGATTTGAAAGTATGTATGTAAAATATATAAATCTTGTATAAATAGAGGATCTTACATGAGTAGTCATTCATTATTGAATTTATTAAACAAGTTTGCAAAATGATATAATGCGAGGCTCTTGCCGAGCATTTTATCATTTTTGCTAACGAGTTTAATAAATTCAATAATGAATGAGAACGAATGTTAGATTCTATTTATCACATAACTCACATATCAACTTTTATTGCACTTTGCCTGTCTCTTTCACACGCGAAACCGACATAAACCGTGGGAATTAGATCATAGTCTTTATTGATTTTTTTGAAAGCGCATACTAGGCTAATTTGCGTACTTATATAACTAGTGGTATATCGAAAATATAGAATGGTGTTATTCCACTCCCACACCGTAAGTTTATGTGATAAATAGTATTAATTTCAATTTGTAATATGAATCACATAATTTGTGAATTAAACAAAAGTTGTAGTTTGTTTGAACTGGCAATGAAACTTTGTGTTAAGCATGTTTGTATTTGGATTGTTAATGAACCTATTGAGTAAAAAGAGTCTACCTACTGTCAAGGTCATACTGACCAAATACTTGACCTTGAACATGTTTAAAGGACTACCAGTAGGTAGGGACAAAATTGGCCCCAATATTGAAAGTTTTGATGCACAAGTTTTGAATATCTAGTTTAGGCTACAAATGAACTGAATCAATATTAAAGCTCAATACAAGTACATTTGAAAGGCTCTAAATGAGTTTAAGAGCCACACAAACAAGGCCTTTTCTTTCAAAAAATGACATTTTTGTTCATTTTTCAGCAGTTTTCGATCAATTTTTGGTCTTGAAAATTCAAGGCGCACCCTGGAGCACAGCTGATTTTTTTTGTTGAAACAGGTACTTGATAGGGATGCATCATCAGCCCAAAAACTGTGTGTGCTCGGAGGTGCGCTCAATCTTTCCCAGAAAGGTCCAAAATCTACAAAATATAACAAAATTACCAAAAATGCCATTTTTTGAGACCCTATTAATTCTTCTAGATAAATAAATAGAAATATATTTTGAAGATAGAATATGATCAATTTACTTCAATATGCATAACAGATTATATGTCAATATTCAAGGTTCATACAGCCTTAAAAAGTCCTTAAAATCAGAAGTAGCCTTTAAAAGTCCTTAAATCCACTCCAGCCTTAAAAAGTCCTTACATTCTGACAAAATATCATTAAAGGTCCTTGATTTTCATAATCAGTCGATTAATTATACAAGAGGAATAATATCTGACATAGTTTAAAAACAAATCGGCAAAAAAAAATTGTCGATAATGTTATGAGTTAAACCGGGCCTTAAAAGTGGGTTATTAGGGGCCTTAAAAGTCCTTAAAAAGTCCTTAAATTATCATAATGATAATTCTGTATGAACCATGCAAAAAAAATAATATTATAATATTATTATTTTTTTGCATTTTGAATATATTGGGGGGCCAAAATACCCCCTTATCATACCTTGTCCTTTACATTCAAATTGTTGACCTACATTCTACTTAGCAGTCTTCATAAAACGTGTATACATGTTTGTATTGGGGTTGGTAATACACCCATTGAGTTTGGAGTCTGTACCTAGGTCAACTGTCAAGGTCAAGATAAACTTAACCTTGAAAAAAACTCTTTTCTTTATTTATATTATTGTCAGAAATATTTGGAATAGTTGAGCTGCTTTGGTTTCTGATTGTGTTCATTTTTTCGTCCTTTCACAGAGACTTGAGGCGGAAGAGCTAGCCAAGGAGCAGGAGCAACAACGGCTTGAGGACGAGGCTCGTCGGAGAGAAGAGGAGGAGTACGAGAGAAAACTTCGCGAAGAATCGGAAGAATTGTGGTTGCGACAGCAAGAGGAAAAGTTCCGAGAGCTCCAGGAGAGGGAGAAAGAAAAACAACGAGAAAAGAACACGGATCCAAATATTTTACTTGTAGATGTCCCACTCCCACCTTGGTCAGAAAATAATAGACCTGGTTCGGGTTCTTAACAATGAGAGAGGAAGGGTGCCGTCTGGCAACTTGAGTTTTATTCCAAATGATCTGAGGCAAGGACAGAGGCCCAAGTTAGAAAAGAACTTGTCCATAGATAAAACAGATAAAGACCTAAAGAATTTGACGATAACTGATTCACCTAGAGGGTAGGTACTCGGATCTTATATTAAATGTTTTGCATAATACTAATGATGGTTAGGATTTTATGTGTATAATGATAAATGATAAGATAGTGCACATAGGACTATCAGTTTTATGTGTATGTAGCATGAATCATTTTCGAATTACCTTGTAGGTAAGCATTTGTGGTTTATTTATGAGGTCTGTCTGTACGTCAATCATTCAAATGTTTAAAAACGGTAAAATTACACTACAAACCTGTATATCAAAACCTCGTCCAGGTGTTCAGGCTGGTTCATGTCATAGAACAATGTATTTAAAGTATAGTTTTTATTCACTTTTTCTTAAAATACCTGTGATCGAATATGCTTAGAATGAATTATGAGTTAGTAACTCTTAATTCAACGCTCCAGTTTTTGCGGTTTAGCCTGGGTGGTTAAAGCCATTTATGCTGTGTCTATTGAGTTTGGATTCTCAAAATATGTAAGTTATATAAATACCTCTTCGTCAGTAGCTTTAGAAACGGTGTACATATGTAAATATTAGCTGTTGTTGGCGGGATATCTACTTTAAGTATATGCGTAGGTGTGACAGTGTCTTTTGATATTTGTCTTTTGATATTTTGAACTTTACATATCAATCTTTTGGGCATTTCAATGGAAATATTTTGCCAGTGAGTCAAACTGTTTGTTTCTGGATTACATATCAAAAACCATTAATGGAAGCCTTTTAAATCCTGACCAAACTGTATATTTGGCAATTTGGAACAGAAAACATTATTATTTGTCAATTTTAAGTGAGACTTTAAACCGCCTCACATAACCTGATGTACCCGCTTTAAAGCATATTGGTAAGACCAAATAAACTTATATGTGTGGTTCCTATTACACGCTAAATAAATTAGGGTAGTTCGGTAGGGAAAATATTTTATTTTATAAAAATATTTTATTTTATCATTTGTCTTCTTTTTTTGCCCCCCCCCCACCCCCACCCCACCCCCCCCCCCCCCCCACCCCCTCCCCCCCACCCCTCACCCAACCCCAAAAAAACTCAATACTATTAAAATCTAATAAACTAACTTAAGTATATATTTGTTGCTATCAAGTACAGAAAAGAAAGAAAACACTATTTAATTTAAAAAAAAGGTGTTTTTTTTGTTTTGTTTTTTTGCCATAAAATATTTTGGGTCAGCCCTTAACAACAGGGTCAGTCGGGAAACCGAAACCACACATATCATTTTAGTTGGCCTAACCACTTATATTCATCATCATGTTTGCTCAATTTGTTACTTATGGATATTTAGACCTACATTTGACAGAAGCACCAAGCCGGAGGGAGGGCATGTGGATCATTTCCTCAGTACGGGGATATCCAGCAGTAATAAATACGGGCTTAAAGACGTGATAGTTCCGAGGGATATTGTGGTCAAGTTCCTTAGTATTGCGGAGCCAAACACCGCTCGCAATATTGAAACATGTGGAATACTGTCGGGAAAAATGGTGAATACTTCTTTATACCAATTCTTTTGTTTAATACTTGCATTTATTTTAGCTGTTCTTTTTATATTTTGATCTGACACAGAAAATTTTGTTTATATATTAGTGTTGTACCGATTAATCGATTTGATCGATCATCAGTCAGTTATGCCTTTGATCTGATTAATCGATTACAATTATTCATGATCGACTTTACTCGGTTGTTGAAAATTACGGCTTATTTCATTATCTTGTTCTGAAATATACTAGCAATAAAAGAGTTGTGGGTATCCAGGGCTCCAAGAATAGGATAGCCCGACGCCCGGGGCTACTCCAATCTGGATCCGGGCTACTCTCGCTTTCAAAAAAGGTTGCCCGTCGGGCTAGTCTAAGAAATCTCGGGGCTAGTCTAAAAAATCTCGGAACAATCAAACTTTTCAATACACATAATTCTTCCTATAATACGACATATACCCGCGGGGTTGTTAACCAGGGACCGTAACCAGCTGACGGTCACTAATTAGTCTGGTGATTTCAATGACCGATTTCAATTGGCGCTAATCCTTGTTTATTCCGGCTTTTGATCAGATCCCCGAGGCGCACAATCATCAGTGTGCAGTAGGACAGTCGCGAGTATTCAATTTTGATTGGTCGGTGGGTAATTACCTCATGCGGTTATTTTTAAGCACTGGATTTGATTGGCCAAAAAATAACTGTCAGTGTAGCTTCCCTGGAGATGAGCCTCTGGAGATGGGTGTCTAATTGATTTGTTGTTTTAACGATTATCGGATTACAGTAGCAATCAAAAGCAATCGTTAATTGTTATAAAAGCGTTCCATTGTCCGACTTTACTGTAAACACAACCGACTGCTGTCTGCTAATGGGGAAACGCAGTTGCTGTTTGATGTCTTGCCGAAGCTGTTTGCAGTTTGACGGTTGGGGTATTGAGCCGTCGCCAATTACAAAGAAAAATAATAATTACTCACATTCGTGCCAAACATCAGTCCTAAACAATGGCCTAATGAAATGTTGGTTTTGTTATAAAACGTTTATTATATACAATGGATAAATAAAAGAAAGAAAATAGAACCTTATAGTTTGATTCTAATCACATCGTCATGTGTATTATTAATTTATTCTAAATAAAACGAAGTAAAAAAGCGATGTTTTAAATATCGCCATAAATTATGTATTGGCAACTATTCATTGGTAATAACCATTTTGGGGCAAGTTAAAAAAAAATCAGGGCAAGTGACTTTTCAGTCAGGGCAAGTGGACTTTTGAAATCTACTTGCCCTGGGCTAGTCCCCAATTTTAATGTTCTTGGAGCCCTGGTATCACAACTTATTTTTAGCTCTACTGGCCACAGGCTGGGGTCCGTTTCAATAAACAACTTACGCAAGGTTTCTGACATAAGTTTTGCATACGCTCTTCTTACCGTATTTCGAGCGTTTCAATAAAAGAGTTACGCATATTTTTTTTCCAGATTTGCGTAAGTTTTTGCGTAACTCTACGCAAGCTCTTAGGCTTGCGTAAGTCTTGCGTGAGTGTGTAAAAGAACGCAACAATCGACAAAACAAGATGGCCGCACACTTGCTTTTTGCATTTCGAGCCCGAATTAATCGTCGTGAGCGAGGTTTTCGTGGGCGAACTAATTCACTTCTAACCATAAGAGACAGCGAACTAATAGCACGTTATCGATTTCCAAGAGCAAGCATAGAAAGTTTAGTTGAGATAATCCGAGATGATATTGAGTGTCTTCATGTCCGGAGTTTACCTCGTCCGGCCTGCTTCAGATTTGTTCAGTACGCCTGTGGTAGGCGGATTCAGACTTTCATCAATAAGCGTACTTTCAAAAGTTCTTGCTTCTTACTTAGTCTTGTAGCACGATGTGACGTCAAGTAGGGCTAATTGGTGCGTCAACACGTTAAACATGACGTCATGCGACATTGTAAACATGACGTCATGTGCGTGAACATGCGCTAATTGCTTAGCCTTTGATCTACACTGTTTGCAAGTGAAAGTTAGATGCATGAAGCGGTCTGGCAATGGGGAAGGGAATGGAAATATTTTCAGAAACATATAAGTAAAAGGATTCTTATCTAATGTATTCTCACATAAAAACAATTCCGGAGGATCATGCTACCCCGACCCCCAACCCCGCTATGATAAGTTAAACATCGGGCATATCCTGTTATTTGGGCCTAGCTATGTACCTGTAGTCCGGAGTAAAGGTTTATGTAATTCGTGAACATTAAATAATTTTAAAGTATTGAGTTTCGCGCGAAGCGAAGCCCCGAACATTAAATAAAACGAAGCCAACAGTCACGAGTCGCCCCGTTTTTCTATTCCGTGGTTGATCTTTGTTGACATTTTCAAAGGAAATAGAGTAGAGTGTACATAACAAAACAACGCGGTCACAGTATCAAACTTCTTCAGTTGACTACTCTATATATATATATACTGTCTAGCAGGCGAACTCAGCCGAGTTGTTTTCAACCATACCTTTCTTAATAGTACGCCTTATCTGCGAGTGATTGTTAAACAAGTGCATTCTTTCATGTTTACTAATCTAGAGATATAAAAAAGGATATATATCTATGTCTCTGATTCATTTCATACTGCTAATAATTGCTGATATTTTTTAGTGGTAAACTTTGTCCATTAGTATAAATTAAACATGACTAGCAAACACTCTATAAACTAGAAAGGCGCATCCGTATTGTAAGCTTCGCACGAAGCGATTGCCCCGAACATTAAAAAAAAAAAGCGTATATCACACAAGCGAAGACCCAAATCCCTTACAAATTCATATTTTATAATTTATGACAAATAGTGTGAATGGTGTTATAAACGCCAAAAAAAACATGCCGAGCGCAGCGAGGTGTATAACAAGGTGTATATCACAAACGCCAAAACCTCTCTGATAATGACCACTCAAAATTAAATTATTAAAACATGTCTGTCGAAATTAAAAAACTTTGATTTGAAATGAAACACCAGGCCCAGCTATATCACATATTTAAACAAGAGCTGTCGGAGAAAAGCGCAGCTCGACTATTCGATTTTTCAGAGAATAATACATTATATAGCTAGTATATACCATCAGAAATCAAGGCTAAAATAATGTGTGGTGGGGTTGGGGGCGCAACATAGCTATGTGTAAGTATTGACCAAAACTACACAGAAATATGTAAAAAATAAATAAATTCGAGTTTTGAGTGGGGTGGGGGGTTTGAGAGGCGGGGGTTGGTGGTGTGGAGGTCGGGGTGGTGAGGTCAACAAATACGTGTAAGAGAGGCTATGTAAGCATTCACCAAAACAACACAAAAATATGTAAAAAAAACTAATTAAAACATCGAGTTTTGAGTGGGGATGGGGGCGAGGCGAGGGGTGGGGAGTGCAACATATATGTGTAAGAAGCTATGTAAGAATAGACCAAAACAACACAGAACTATTGTGAAACAAAATAAAAAAATAAAAATATTTCTAGAGTGGGGGAGTGGGGGAAGTGTGTGGGGGGGGGGGGGGGGGGGGGGGGGGGGGGGGGGGGGGGGGGGGGGGTGGAGTGGGGAGGGGGACAAGATAGCTATGTGTAAGAATTGACCAAAAAACCACAGAAATATGTAAAAAAATAGAAAATATATTTTAAAAAAGGGAGTTTCGGGCATGCGGGTGGGGTAAGGGTAGGGGAGGGCGGGCAACATAGCTATGTGTAATAATTGACCAAAACAACACAGAAATATGTAAAAAAATAAAATAAATAAAATAAAAAAGGGAGTTTCGACAGTGTGTGTGTGCGTGTGGTGGGTATGGGTGGGGTGGCGCGGGGAGAGGCAGGGGTGGGGAGAGGGGCAACATATATGTGTAAGAAGCTATGTGAAATAATTGACCAAAACAACACGGAAATATGTAAAAAAAAAAAAAGTTAAATAAAAATATTCCAGTCTCCAGCGTGGGGGTGGGGTGGGGGGGAATGGTGTAGAATTGACCAAAACAACACAAAAATATGTAAAAAAAAAAATTAGATTCAAACCTGGGGGGCGGGGAGGAGGAAGGGGGTGAGAGGCATGGGGAGGGGTGGCAGGGGGCAACATATATGTGTAAGAATTGACTAAAACAACATAGAAATATGTAACAAAAAAAAAAAAAATTAATGGGGTATGGAGGGGGGGTGGGAGTGGGGGTGGGAGGAGGAGCCCCACTATGGGTGAAGTATGAATAAGATGCATAATGCTATAACAAGTCCCAAACCAAAAGTATAGATCTATACATGCAAACCTAGATCTGCCTTTATTGCACATTTTATGGGCCATCACAA